>JAOTAV010009184.1:0-27971 GCA_026546445.1 Cyclargus thomasi | reverse complement strand
ACATGAAATTTGATTTCTGAGCTAAAATAAATAAATACGTGTTTAAGCATTTTTTGAAATTCTACCCCTAAGAGGGTTAAAAGGGAGTCAAAATTTCTTTAAATTTCTATAAACCTCATGAAGCCCAAGACCTTTCTAACGAAAACCGTGGAAGTCAGTGTGTGCGTTCTGAAGTTTATAACGTCAGGAAGGAGAACCCGGCTTATTTTTATATTTCTATACAAAGATACATAATTTTGACTAAGTACCCAATCTTTAAGGTTACCAGCATATAGCAATACCAGCTGATATCAGACGATGGATGTTATGTTATAAATACCTCTTATTAACCTTGTGTTAATATGTACGTGGGAGTTTTGTAGGCGACACGGCTGGTTAGTCCATAATTGTAGGCCTGTCTAGATTTTACTTTTTTCTAACCAGACGTTTTTGATCCCGCGTAAATTATCCCGCTAAAAGTAGACTATGTCCTTTCATTAATAATAATAATAAATTGTTTATTTGCACTACAAAACAAAATTACAAAAAAGTTAGAACAAAAAATAGGAACAGCGCAAAATGGCGGACTTGCCGCTTCAAACGGTTTCTTCCAGACAACCAACAGAGATGAGGAATAAAAGAATGGTATGATTAAGCAGAATAAGCACTAACTATACTTAAAACTAACGATATTTTAAAGTGACATTTAATAAAATAATTTCACATAATTTAGGTATATAATATATATACATACAAAAATAATATAGGTATAACAGGTTGTATAATATAATGTATATTTTATGTTTATGTATAATTTTTCAGGAGAGCTTCAAATAAAATTCTTTTAATCGTTTTTCGAAGATAGTTATTGATTCGGACTTTTGGATTGTATCGGGTAGTGAGGTCCAAAGACAGATAGCTGAAATTGTGAAAGAAGAATCATAGAAAGTCTATGAAAAGAAAACACAAAAGTGAGTTCTATATTTCGTTCGCTTAACAGTCCTTCTAGACGAGTGTCAAGCGAGTATCGTTTTCGATAATCTCTTGGCGTGTATTTGTATGGGGTTGACATAGACGAACAAAAAGTCACGTGATCTTACCACCCATATAAAACAAGCGAAGAGTTTATCGTTAACGTTCACGTCATCACAAAGATGTCCCAAGAGTCGCAAGTGCATTGCCGGCCTTTATTAGAGAATAGGGGATGGGAATAGTTATAGGGGATTGGGGAGGTGGGGCCACCGCGTTCATCATAATTTGTAAAAAAAATAAAAAACTTAAAGGATTTAAAGAGGTCGACCCGGCATGAAGTAGGAGGACGAAACAAAGTAAACTGATTTTATCTAGCGCACGAGATTCACATAGGATTGAAAATAGAAAAACTCTGATGGACGTCTCTAACAACCGCCTTAAAACTGACGTGATACGGCCCAACTTGCCTAATCCCCTGATTCCCTCATAAAGGCCGGCAAAGCACTTGCGACTCTTCGAATGTCACCAGTGTTCATGGGCGACCCGTCTGCTCGCCTGCCCCGTAAATATCATTAAAAAAACTAACGTTTAATTACAACACATTTTTATCAACACACTACGTTCTCGTTCTTGTTGTGGAGACTAGTCAAGAACAGTCTCTTCCATTATTGTACAAAACTTTTAACATAATAAAACGCCACTTTATTTTGTAAACTATAGGTTTCATTTTGCCCTACGCCATTACAATGCAGCGGCATCATGGGCATCTAGGCCAATGTCATTAATAAAAGAAACCTATTGCTTATGTCATAAAGTGGCATTTTATTTTATGTATCGCGGCTGCTGGCAGAGAGGTTAGGAATGTTGCATCGTACTTTGGATACCTTTGTAAGTCAATGAAAATTAAATTTTTATTTGTTGACTAAATCAGTGGACAGTCATAATATGACGCATGAATGTATTTCCACGCATTTCCACGATACGAAAAGCCCTGTGAGCTGACCTTGACTCATTATTTCGTGAGGTTACTTAACGCGATTCTTATCGTGAATCATTTCCTGCGACACGTCAGCCCTTTAGTCTGTACTTGAAATGCTGAAGAGTTTGTAACCGATTTCACAAAAGAAGGGTTCGAAATATTGATTGAAAACGATTTCTTTTTTTGGTGAGTAGATTAGCTTGCTGGAGGCCTAAATCTCGATTCCCTATTCTTCTATTCGCTTTCCCTATTTCTCTACTTAGTATCCTTTCCCTTTTCCTCTTTCCTTTGCTCAGGAAATTTCTTTCGTAAAAGTCGACAACGCATTGCAAGTTCTACTTCTTTGTTACCGACTGCGCCAGGAGGGCGCATTATGTTATTCGAGAGTATGTATGTATAATTGTTTGGAACGCTCTTCAGCCTAAACGGCTTGATGAATTTTAACGTATGAGGTATCCAGTGGCGTAACTACAAGGTGGTAAGCCGGCAAAATGCCACGGGCCCCCAGCCGGAAGGGGCCCCCGATCAGCCACCCTAGGCATGTTACAAGCGATTCTTTTTTTTACAACAATCGCTTGACGTGTTTCTGTATTGGATTGACATAGTGGAACGAAAACAAATTTGCCACGGGCCTCGAACGTATTGTCAGATTGTTAGATTCGTCTTGATAGTAGCGCAAGTGACACTGAGTACACTCAAAAATTTAACTGGCGGATTTTAAAGTAAATTTTTTTTGGCTCCAAATTTTTTTTTCTTCCTTTAAGTCGAGTAGAGTATCAAAATGAAGGGCTTTTAATAGCTATTCTAGAAATATACATAACTTGATGTTCGAACTGCAATGGTTAATGCAGTCGGGTTTTCTGTTTTTAGTCATAATTAGCTTGCTATAGCTAATAGCTTGTTTATTGTTGGCCCAAGGCCGACGGTATTTGCTTTCTATCGTGTGAGCTTGCTCGTTGTCCCGATTTCACAAAAAACAGATATAAAATAGATTTTGTGAACGAGTTTTAACCCCATTCAGTAAATCAGTGTAACCCGAACCTATCCGGTAATCACGAACTAAGTGGGGGATGAATATTGTATGAATCAATCACCCGCACACATTCAACCGAATGGGGAAAATACACTCCTACATGAATGTCGGTGTTAGTGGCCGATAAGTTTAGAAGTTAAGTAAGTCTCAGAGCGTCCTTAGCCTAGTGGTAGGATCTTTGTTTCGCACTCGAGAGGGTGCAGGTTCAAACCCCGGTGGAGGCGTGTACCAATGAGACATTTTCCGATAACAAGGACGCTCATTGCCGTGGGAGGACCATGCTTCGGTACGAATGGGCCGGATCTACCGGAGTGATACCACGGCCTCACAGAAAACTGACGTGAAACGGCGTTGTGCTGTTCCGTTCAATAAGTGAGTTTACCGGTCGCCCAACTTAACTATTACCCCTATACCTATTCCCATTACATATTCCCTCATAAAGGCCGCCAACGCACTTGCGACTCTTCGGATGTCACGAGTATCATGGGCGATGGCAGTTGCTTTCTATCAGGTAGCCCGTTTGTTCGCTTGCTCCCTAAATACCATTAAAAAAGTAGAAGTCTCAGACGCATTCATGCCTGGTTAATGAAGGAGTCGTAGAATGCGTTACGTAAGTGATGTCTGCTGGAACATGCTTAGAGTGGGTAGGGACTAGGGATATAGCTAAACTGGGGGAGGGGTATAGTTAAAATAAAATTAAAACTTTAATCGAACAAAAACAATATTAATTATTTTCCGTTAGCGGGGGGAGATTTTCTAATCTCCGAATGTATGCTCGAGGCCGTTGGCGCCTGTATCCCTTCTTTTTATAGGTAGTCACATTTCTGAGAACTGTCCCCCCGTCCTCCCCATTGTGATGTCACAAATTCGTAATTTTACATCTTAATAAAATGTCACGCTTATCTACCCCCTCCCCATTACCTGTAACTTACTTTATGGATGGTCCCTAACTCTTAATACCAATGGGCTGGGCGTAACGAAGAAGGTCCGTCAACTGACTCTCTATCATCCCCCATGGTACATTAGTAGACAAGTGGTTGACAATCTCACCTGCCATTCCTCGTCCTTAGACTGTCGTCGCTCCGGTTCCGGACCAGCGCTGGCAGACCGAGCGAGCTTGACCCCTTCACCAGGCCAGCCTTCTCCGTGCTGCGGGTCTTGCGGCTGGGCTCCTTATCTGGTGAGGTTTGACAATTACAGAGTGTTTTACCTTTTAAGGATCGAACAAGCTATGCAATGTAATTTCGTTCAATATTTTCTAAATTTTAATCACGTTCTATAGTTAACGTGTAAGCTAATTTATGAAAGTGCCAAATATAAACCTTGTAATTAAAATTCCGCACTTTAACGGTAAAACATAATTTTACTAAGACTAAAAGGTCGCTCTGTGGTCGAAAATCGGCCATAAATGTTTAAAATTTAAGTTTTTCTTGGGCCATCTTGTAGAGGAGCTATAAAAAACTATAATCTTATCAATTCAATCACAATTTTAACTAAAAATACAAATAACATAATAAAAATACAATACAAAATTTTATCTAAAAATCACAGATCATAAACAAAAGAGTATTATTATTGTGTCATGTCAAATATTGTAGGGTGCGTAGCGTAAAACGCTAAAATATGTAAGATAAAAGCATATTTTAAAATAATATTGGTACTCCACGCTCCTCTAATTATTAACTATAGGAGAAATTTAATGCTTTTACATGTACGCGTCTTTCGTGAAAAGGGGTCCAAAGGTTTCTACTCAGCTTTTAGCAGGTCACAACTTTTTGACATACCATACTTAATCGGTCAGATAAGCAGCGGATAGCCTGTCCGACAACTATGCGGAAGTGGTGACAGAGCCCCTTAGAGAGCGATCGTGTGTTGAGGCCTTAACTTACTCTTCTTAGCAGCAGCCAAGCCCTCGGCGCTCCTGCTGAGCGTCCTAGAGAGCGCTGTGGGCGGCGCTCGCAGCGGCGTCTGCCGGTATCCCATGTCCAGCGGCCGCAGTAACTGCAGTCTCCTTAGCGACATCGACCATGTTCACGCGCCTTCATCACTTTTCGAATTTAGAATGTTACACTTTTTTTTATCTGAAACAAAGGCGAGAAAGTAGGTTAAATGTTTTTTTTAAGCAAAGGCGTAATGGATAAAAAATAATAAGGGATTTCATTTTTCGTTATTAGAGAATAGGGCAACATTGTGTTCCTCGTTGACATTGACCAAGATTACATGCCTTAATAACCTTGAATTTAGAATGTTTTACTTTAAATTTTATCTTAAACAACAAATAAAAAATTGTTTAGAAAAAGTGATTTATGGACAACAGTGCGTTCCTCAGGTGTAGCACCTTAAAAACGCACTGTTGCCCATAGAGGCATTAAATATGTCTTATGCCATTTATTACATTTCGAATTTGGATTGTTTTACTTTCTTTTTATCTGAAACAAGGGCACAGGGCTATGTAGTAGGTTGTAATATGAAATGTAATATATGCCTCAGCAAAATCGACCATCGCCAAAAACTAAAAAACAACAAGAAAAAAATACTGGCCTATAGTAGGTATAACTTTTTTTTTTAAAAAAAAAGGTATAACTTAAGCCACTAGCTAAAAATCTATCACTTGTCTACTACACACAAAATTTTGCCATAGGAGTGCCATGCTTTGGCACGAATGGGCCGGCTCGACCAGAAATATATCACGGCCTCACAGAAAACTGTCATGAAACAGAGTTGCGCAGGGTTTCGTCCAGTGAGTGAGTTAACCGGAGACTACTCTCTACACCTCGTTCCCAAGAGGGAAGCTTTAATGTAATGAAGGCTTTAGGCTACGGTTCTTACCGTCGTCCTTACGGTCGTAACGCACTTACAACTCTTCTGATGTTACAAGTTTTCATGGGTGACGGCAGTTACTTTTTATCAGGTGAACCGTCTGCTCGCTTGCCCCTTAATTTCGTTAAAAGAAAGGAAATAGAGCGATAGCGATTGTCTTCTAACTGATTCTAGAAAAGTGTTGATTTATTTTCTTTAAAACGTAATTCAACAATGAATGCGGGCCTATTTATAGATAAAGTTTTTATGCGGGAATTGGTAAATAAAAAATAGTTAATTGTTATTGCGTTAAATTCAATGCAAAAAAGGAAATTAACACATTTATTAGATTAAGGGCCTGTTTCACTGCTTACTGTTAGGTTTTTGTATCCACAACTTTTTTGACAGATACTCCATACAAAATCTGTCAAATAAATAGAATCTGTAAGCGTTGAAATAGGCCCTAAGTTAAGTTAATAACACATTAAAAAGGTATTGATCACAGGATGACGTCCGCCAAAATTTGTTTATACTGTGAGAACCGAAGTTTTTCCAGGGTAAAAAGTGTCTCCATCCAACATTTTCAGCAAACTCGGTTCAGCGGATTTGGCGTGAAGAGGTAACAGATAGACACACTTTCGCATTTATTTTACTAGTATGGAAGTATTGATATTCTTACCTTTTAAAGCACTACCTATAGTCACAGCTCACTTCATTCATGACTGTCTCACATATTTTTATAAATCGATCCCCTGTCAATAATTCTCACTTATCACCATTATTTTCATTACACAAATTAATTTAAACCATGTATATTAATAACATTTTGGAGCTGTTATATTTCTAAAACAATTAATTTTTTATTAACAAAATCACTCCGCGATTAAAATAGGCGGGAATTCGTATTTTGAATTTTCCAATATGGCGGCACACATGTGTTTTTCACGCGAGCGCGACACTGACTGAGCGTTTTTCAGCCTTTCAAGTTTCAGGCGTGTTTTTTAAAAGCATTTGATAGGTAGATATTATTACACCTATCTTTATTGTCATATTTCGATTTACGTGTTTAGTAATATGATGCAAAATTATAGGGGTGTGTTTTATGTTTCAATAAATTACTATAATTTTGTGTAGAAATTTAATGCTTTTAATGCGAATGGTTTTTATAGACACCAAGGAGCTAATTGTATTATTTCTTACTTAATGAAAATCATCAAAAACTAGACTTTAAGACAAAATTATATAGCTGAAATACTTAATTATAAATCATTAAGAGACTATTAGGATATTTAAATAAACTAAAATAATGAAAAAACATTCAAGTAAAAAACCATTACGAAGTGGTGCTTAAAGGCCATTGCTTATAAAACTCTTCCAAATAAAAAAAAGATTTAGGTTTGGTTAAATTGATTTGAATTTGATTGTAGACACGATAATTGTAGAGGGTGTCCGAACAGGAAGGGTGAGCGAGCAATGACCTCAGGGTGTCCAGGATACCTACCTAAGTACCATGATAAATATTATACCTTGGGCTTTGCGGGTTTTTCCATATGGTATTTAATATACTAGCGTCCCGCCCCTGCTTTGTTTTAGGCTTAGCGGTTTGAAGAGTATTTATAAATGCAGTTAAAAATAAACTTAACAAAATTATTAAGTTTTAACCTCACACGATTAAAGTATTATTTTCCTTTCCTCTCCTAGTTTAACGATTATTATAACGATTTATAAAGCTTTACAAATTGTAAGCGTTCGAATCGAAGGTTGGCCTTCGGTCCTCACACGGCACACACTTAAATATCTTTAAAATAGCCCTATAACTTACAAGTTGTTGCATCGTGAAACCTAAAATTAATCCCGTGTTTACAAAAATTTTTGATGGCTCCTATTTATCGTAGCGTGATGTTAGCCTTTAACCTCGATAAATGGACCAACTAACACAAAAGAATTCTTCAATTCCGGCCCGTAATTCCTGAGATTAAACAAACAAACTCTTCAGCTTTATATTACAGTAGAGCGCCCATTATCCGAACGTCGATCAAGCGAACGACCGCTCATCCGAACTCCGTCTTCTTGGTGTGGCGTTAGTAATTTACACTAAAATCTATTCGATTTTCGCTAAAATTGTACTTTATTATGTTTTGTTCCAAATACTGCAGTTTATTTGTTTTTTTTTTTTATTATTATTATTTTTAATAAAGTTAATTAGGAACTTTCATAAGTCTTTACCGTTTTTATTCTCCTGTGGATTATTATTTATGCCTGTATCAATTCTGTTCGATTATTAAAAAAACGGTTTTTTGAACAGTCATGTGCTCTAATTAGTTCGGATGGTCGACGCTGCACTGTGTTAGTATAGATTGATTATTAACTGTACCTTAAACAATAAATTTGCGTTAAAAAGCCTCGAAAACAGGGGCCGTACTCCGAAACCGTATTAATATGAATCTAAAGAAACGAATTGGAATGCTGTGACCAGTGTCCTACTCTGACAAACGTTGTTGTTAGTTGGTAGAGTAGAACGGCAACATTCGGGCCCTTATTCATAAAAATACTAGCTTTCGCCCAAGGCTTTAACCGCGTGGAGTTTAAAAATTAGTAAAGATATAATATTTTTCAAAAATTGATGTTTTTCTAAGACCAAAAGTAGCCTGCCTATATTACTCTCCATACTTTCAACTAACTCTAGGTCAAAAATCAAAACAATTGGTTGCATCGTTTATATATTTATTTAAGCGTCCGTAGCCTAGGTGCAGGTTCAAACCATTTTCCGATCAAGTACATAACTCATTACTGTGGCAGAGTCATGACCGGAGTAATACCACGGCCTCACAGAAAACTGGCGTGAAATGGCGTTGCGCTGTGTTTCGTTCAGCGAGTGAGTTTACCGATGGCCCAAGTTCCCTAATATCCCTATCCCTATTACCATTCCCTATTCCATCATAAAGGCCGGCAACGCCTTCGCGACTCTCCGGATGTCATGCGTGTCCATGGGCGACGACAGTTGCTTTCGATCAGGTAACCCGTCTGCTCGCTTGCCCCCTTAATATCATTAAATGAAAATATGAATAAGGAGACGGATGTTTGATGTGTCCTTTGAGAGAAGAACTCCAGGCTACAGAGTACAGACCTGCAGACTAGCTACAAAATGTCAAAGTCACGAATCGCAAAAAATGCATTCGGCTGATTACAAAATCGCTTATCAGCCCATCTAGTGATTTCACCTTAAAGTTTCATCATAATAGTCCTTCCGTCCTTGACATAAGAACCTGTTTGGGTGTAAATAAGCCCAGAACGGCCTGATCGATAGTAATAGCTCGAACATTGATGAATGGATTCTAATGACCACGATAATGCATTATTTATTTCCGCATGCTTGTATTTTGCTATTAAAAAAAATTAAAAAAAAACTTCGATGTTCAATCAAGGAAGTTGGTACGGAACCACAATGTGGATCTAAGTAAGTTGGTCGAGTAATGAATTCCAGCCGACAGATCACGACTCACTCGGAATTGATATATTTCTGTTTCGATTCCTAATTTGACACATTTTTTTTAATATTTTTGGAGCACGTGAGCAGACGGGTAACCTGATGGAAAACAAATGCCGTCGCCGATGGACACTTTATGAGGGAATAGAGAATGGGAACAGGGATAGTTGGATTAGGGAAGTTGGGCCTAGTTCTGTGAGGCCGTGGTGTCACTCTGGTCGAGCCTGCCCATTCGTGCCGAAGATGGCTCTCCCACGGCAATGAGCGTCCGTATTATGTATTTGAGATCAGAAAATGTCTTATTTATACACACCTCCACCGGGGTTTAAACCTGCACCCTCTCGATTGTGAACCAAATGGTCTTACCCATTAGGCATCGTCTGTCCCCGGAACACAAAGTATCTCCAAGCTAAATTTCAGTGGAATCGGTTCAGCGGTTTGGGCGTTAAGAGGTAACAGACAGACAGAAACACCGTCGCATTTATAATATTAGTATGGATACAGTACCTAAACCTGGCTCGCTTTGCTCTCACGGCCAATCGGAAAAAAGGTGGAAGCAGGAGTACCAATAAGCTCAAACTTCTCTGGTTCACAGGACATAAGGGCCACCCTTTAGGTATTGACCCCTATGAGGTCACTGTTCCATTTTTGTCACGCAGGTGGTGGGGGAGAGGGGGGAGAGTGTTAACAATGACGTGTCAGCTACGGTTCGACGCTCACTGCTTTTTTGATTCAACGACGTACTACGAGTGAGTGTTTCCATTTAGTGACGGCACGGCATTTTTTTATACTACGGTAAAGCCAATACGGTTTTTGATCTGCCTATATGTATTCAGTGGGTTTTAGCCCTACGTCCTGGGTGAAATATCTTTGGCGTCGTCAAATATCTATTCAAATACATACGATAAAACTATTGAACGAATTGCGATGAAAGGTACCTTAAAAATAAAATTAATTATAACTTTGTATGATTCATTTTGCCGAATGATACGTATTTGGTTAGATAATTTGTCTACTTCAATTCATATCTTTATCTTTTTGTTTACTGTTAGTAAATGTTACTATCGTATAATTTTTTCTTACTAACTTTTACTAAAAATAGGCACAGCTAGTACCTATCATGGATAATGATGGCCGCCATAAAGGAAGATCTTCAGACCCCGTCAGGCCGAAGCCCACGTAAATTGATTTTAGCTGTCGTATTATATACCGCCGGACTAAGAAAACTTCAATAGCGCGATGTAGCATTATGGTGCTAATTATGACTACCGCCACTGTATTATAAACACCTTTAAAATAACTCTGTATACGCGTTGAACTCCTTTTCAGGGAGAAGTGTCTTCTATTATAATATTATCAAGTATATTTTATATAACAAGAAGAAATTTCTGAGGTGATCTTTTTTAATTTTTGGGGTTTCGTACCTAAAGAGTAAAAGCGGGGAGTTACTTAGACTTCGATGTCTGTCCGCCTTCGGCCGCCGTTCGTCAAAAACGCCAGTGAAATTTATATGTATATATAATACGGAACCCTTTGTGCGCGAGTCCAACTCGCACTTGTACTTTTAATAAAAAAAAGAATTAGAGCACTCTTTTATAAAATGAAGGCTTTGAGTGTGCCGTGGAAACAGTTTTCGGTGAACAATAAAGCTTCCTGTTCCTTTAAACTCGGCTGGTATTTTGGACAAATTAATATGTGTAATTTAAAATCAACATACGATATTCATCATCATCACTTTAACATATTAGTTTCTGTAAAAACATTTTAAACACTGTTTAAATATTTTTATGAATAAGTATAGTGAGATCTCCTTTGTATGAACTTAGTGGATTTCGGTAGCTTTTAGTAGTAAACTTTAGTGTAATTGAATGGCTTCTCTTTATAATCGGCGATGATACATCAACGTACTATATAACAAACGATGATACGCGAACACGATCGCGTAGAACGCAAACGCGGCTTTGCTCGTCAATCATCGTCTTATATCTATATATATCTATATGATAAAACAGTAAAATGTTCGTGTTTTTACTTTTCATATTTTTACACATATCGAAGAGATTAGCGCGTTCACACAAACAAGCTCTTCAACTTTCATCGATTTATCACAGATTATGTAGAGTCTGGTTGTGTATACCATTCGAAAATTTGACTCATATTATGCATTCGGCGGACATAGTACGTACCATCGAGGAAATTGATTCCTTGTCCTGACGGACCTATGTTTTTAGTTCGGAATGTCAATTCTATGCTAACCATAGCTAAATACAGGCATTTTATTTAAGCGGTGGGATAAGACGCTAGTTATTTTCAGGTTATAAAAATATTTTTTTTTTTAATTTCTTTGAAAATTGTTTACATTGAACATTTATTGGATAATTTTGGACAGCAAGGCCTAGAGCATTTAGTTAAATGTGACATACAATATAATATTTGGGAAGCTTGGTTATGAAAATGTAAGGCTTTGTTGTTCTACGTTATTACATGCTTACCTTAAATCATCAGTGCTTTATATGGAAGTGTTCTTTGGTGTAACACCTTTTTTAACACCCCCTATCTTAATCTGACGGTTTCCGACTGAACCGAACTGACTAAGAAATTATATAATGATAACCAGAGACATCAAGAAAGCCTAATCTGAAAAAAGCTTAATCTTACGCGCTCGAGTAAATCCAAAATTTCTTCCTTGGGCTCCCCTACTATTCTAGCTCGGGAGTTGTTTAATTATTTTATACTACGTTCCTTATAAAGTTTAATGTGAAAATAGGAGCGAAGAAACAGCAACTTTTTTTGATAACTCGTATGGGTTTAGCGCCAGCAACATGTGACATACAAAACATTGAATAATGCTACCCATTCACCTCTGGTGCTTTAATAATTCATAGTGAATTCTGGACATGAGACCATCACATCAAACACCCCATAATATTGTCACTATGTTTTTACCCAGTATATTGATATCGATATAGATAAGCATTCTATTCAAACTGAAAAATTAAAAAAAATACTGAAAATAGTATTTTTTTTATAAACTAATAGGCTAACGAGCAAAAGGTCACCCGATAGACTACTGTCGCAACTTCAGAAGCGTTGTAGGTACGTTTCCGGAGTATCGTTCAACTCTTGATGACTTTTGACATAGTTGAGGTTCAAAGACTACTCTCGCACGGCTAGTTCCCGAACCGGTGGTAGGTTTATTCACCTGACCTGATCTGTTGAATATATTTTTTTAATTTACTCGTAATAAAAAAAAAATTCAACAGATTAGGTACAGGTGAAGCTTATATCACTTCTATGTTAATAAAGCCCACTGCTCTTGTAAGAAATCGCTTAACTCGTCTTTGAAAAGTTTCAAAAGCTAGTAGTTTTTAAGGAAGTGTGAACTTATAACTCATCTATTACAATTATTATATCCAGGATACGTTTAAAAAGTCATAAGCATCATAATAGAGAAACATTACCGTGTGCATCAATTATAAACATCAGCCATGTAATTTGGTATCTCTTTGTTCTAAAAATGTACACGATGACTACAACAGCCTTCGGCCTGACCACCATTAGGCCTACGGATGGACGGATGCACAAAAAACAATTACTATAATAACAAGCTGGAGCGAGACCGCGGGCGACCAGTTTGATTTAAACTTTTGCACCGTGCGCAAGGGTAACGCATGAAAAAAACAAAATGCCAAATTGTTTTTGAATTCGTTCCAAATTTGAATTGTGAAAGATGAAAGTGACATTACTTTTGGTAAGTTTTTTTTTCAAGAGCATAGGGTAATTTAAGAAAACATTTTTTGCGTGCTTGATGTACAATGTCATTTAACAATGTTTAAATCTACGTTTTATTACGTTCTAGTTAACATTATACATTTAAAGCTACTAGGATATTCATCATCATTCATAATCAACCTAATAATATAAATATAAGCCTTAAAAAAATATATAGTCTGGCTACTACAAGTTAAACCTAGCATTGAATTTTACTTGCAACATTATTCCGATTCAGTTTTTTTTTCGACAAAATTTCGATTAAATTATTTGGATTTCATAATTTTGATACTTGATCATGAGTTTATGATATTTTCGTTATTTATGTAACACTTGACATGTTATTTATATAAAAATGTATGGAAATACCATATAATAAGATATGAGAAACTGAATGTTGTCCCTCCATCATTATGACAAATAAATTATACTTCGAATTAGATACATTGTATTTGATTTATAACAAACAACACTTTGTCCTATAAATCTCAATAAGAAACTTAACTTTTTACAAAAACTTATTTTTAATACTCGTGTTTACGTCTCATAATCTGATAAATGATCAAAATCTTTTTGCGACTATAATTGTGTGATACCACCAACTACAGAATTTTTTAAATTGTTAGGTTTTTTCTAGATTCAACTTAGAGTAGCCAGACTATATTAATGAAACTTTCCTCAAATATATTTTACGAATAAAAAAAATTTAAGCAGCCAAGTCTGCATTAGGGTGAAATAGGATAAGTATATGACAAGGTCTCAGCTTGCCTCAAATACCTACTAAAAAATTGCTACCGGCTCTCGTATTAAAACCCACAGCCTGTCGTCCCTAAAGACATAAACGTCGTCCATAAACAAGCTAAATGTTCAAAAACAGAAAGTCCGACTGCAGGAACCATAGCAATTTAAACATCAAGTTATGTATTTTTCTGAAATGGTTATTTAAATGCCTTCATTTGGATGCCGTACTCGACCTAAATGGGCGTATAAAGTTTTTTGGAACCTAACAATAATTTTGACTTCAAAATCCACCATTTTGTTTTTTTTTCTTTTTTTGATGTGTTACTTACGCTATCAAGACGGATCTAACGATATCTTATACGTTAAAATCTTTCAAGCCGTTTTGGGCTGCAGAGCGTCACGAACAATTATACATACATACATATATTCTCTCCCGAAAAACATAACTCTCCTTCTGGCGCAGTCAGGTAAATATAAAGCCGTTTTTACAACAAAAGTAGAGCGATTATAAAGCAATAAGGCTTAGATAAGTAGTTTCCCATGGTACTCGGTACACTCAATCTACAAGGTAGAAGGTACATTATGAACAAGGTACCAGGTACATTATATACAAGGTACATTATGTACCCGGTACATTTCGGTCAAGTTTCAAGCGAGGTTATTCCCAAACATAATAGAGGTATCATAATTGTAAAGCCTTGTTAACATTATCTTTATGGTTGTGATTATTTATCATCATCTTTTAGTTCATTCCATCAGGTGATCGGTGTATATGTTAACCGTGCTATTTGAAAAATAAAAAAATATTTAAAATGATGATATGAAAAAAAAAACGGGCCTTCCTTATTTAGTTGCGATAAAAATCGCTTCTACGTTTAAACTCCATTACCTTTTAATATTATTTATTCTTTGTCCATAACTAATTTCAGTAGAAACGGTTCTGTGGTTTGGACATCAAGAGGTAACAGACAGACAGATACACTTTCGCAATTATATTAAATCTAGATTTTATTTTAAAACTAGACGATGCACGCAACTCCCTCACGCCGTTTGTCCACCAAAACCGTCAACCGAGAACGAGATTATTTTGGCCCTATAAAATGGCCCTAATCCCTAATCCCCCTATCCCTATTTCTTCGTAAAGAGCCCGGCGACGCACATGCGACTCTTCGAATGTCACGGCTGTCCATGGGCGACGGCATTTACTTCCCTTCAGGTAACCCATTGTCCCGGGTCACACTTGGCTCGCGGGCCTGGGTTTAAGACTTATGCTGCTTCAGAGTTGGCAACCGCGTATCAGGTTAAATATCTGCTCGTATGAGGTCATAAAATTAGGTCTGACCTCTGATCACAATGGGGTGATGTACCTTGGCCATTGTTTCATACGCGAAGGCCGCTTTTAGATAATTTTTGGCTCATTACCATATCATTATAATCATCATCACCCAACTGGAACGTGAATAAGGTACGAGACCTTATTGTAGCCAATTATAAAAAAAATAACTACATCTTTATTCGTCTTTCGGCATTTGTTTAAGCGTTACACTTTTACGTTGCGCGATCATTAATTTCACATAACGATGCCTTACTGTCTCAACCTCGTGTCTTAAAAATGGCTACACTTCATTGGATAGAAAAAACTTATTAATTTTTTTTCTTAGTAATTGCACAAAACTAAACTAGAAAGAAAAAAATATATAATCATTTTTTTTGTCTCCAGAAATGTAACCATTTTTAAGATACGAGGTTGAGGCAGTAAGGCGTTGATATTGGACTGTCTGACTGCGTGACACTCTTGTATTCTCACTCCATGTTTTACTCCACTAGTAAAAATGGAGACCTAAAAAGTTCGTTACAGCAATATTGCAAAGGAATTAAATTTAGCATATTTTGTTAAAAGTCGAGTAGTTTTTATGAAAACAGATACTTCAAAATCAATAGAAATTAATTGTGTATTTTTTGTTAAAATTATTACTTATTTGCAAGAAACATTACAATATGAATTCATTTTAGCAATATTGTAAGGTAACATTTTTAGATCTCCTCCCGCCCATGCCCTTTTAAAATAGTAAATAACTACTAATTTTGCTAAACCGAAATTTCACAATCAATTGAAATTGATTTTGAAGTAACAATTTTATCATAACTTTTCGATTTTGTTACAAAATGTACTAAAATTAATTGCAGAGCTGTAATTCCTTTGCAAATTACAACCTTTTTAGGCTTTCTGGTAGCAATTTTAAGGAAGGAATGAGAAATGCTGTATTTAATAGTAGTTATGGTAGTTGGTGCCCGCAACTTCGTTAAGCAAAAATGTGTATATCACACAGAAACCGGTCATTTTCCCTGGATACAAAGTATCCTTTATGTTGCCTAGACCTAATAGCTATTGAACAAAAAAAGATCCATTCAAATCCGTCGAGTACTTCCTGAGATTTGCGCGTACAAACAGACAAAAAGTAACTTTTTTATCGATATGTGTTCTATTACTATTCCTTAGCACCCCTGCATTGATTATTTTGTAAAAATATTAAGTGTACAGGCACTCCTATTTTACTGTTTTATTATATGTATAGATAAAGTTTTTTCTTTGTTTGAACGCGCTTTGTTTATCTCAGGAACTACTGGCTACAATTACTTTATAGTTTAACCCGGAAATATAACAAAATGACTTTAACAAGATGCAATTGTATTTGACGCACCTGATGGGAAGTGTGAATATTGGTTAGCTTCTCAGGCTTGTACAATGGACTTTTTTTTCTACAGTTAAAATGTTTGGTATCGGTATAGGAAACACTAAACACGGCAGTCTTGTGTACCCTGTGCGACTTAACTAGGCACATGCCCGCCCGTTGCATAGATCATCTTACTTATCAGACAATCAGGTTTTCAATAATTTTAGTAGACTTATAGCTGACCTATACCAGAAGTATCCAAAAATATCATAATCGTGATCATAAAAAAAGCGCCAAAAATGTAAAACATGTTAGAAATTGCGTTATTACTATTCCAGGTCCTCCTAACCGCGGTGATCTGTGCAGCGCAATCCCAAGATGGCGCCACCGTGCTCTCCTCGGTACTGAGGCCGGAACGCCAGAGCCGCTACTACGACCGGTACGAGGACAGACGCTGCGGCCGGTGTGATGATGATGAGGAAGACGATGACGATGATAGAGGCAGAGACGACGACAGACGTTCCAACAAACCCACCTACGGCAGCAGAAGCGACAGGAACAAGTACGATGACTACGACGATGACAAGAAAAAGAACGGGACGGAAGATGGCGAGGGAGACAGAAACAGGTCGAGGAAGCGAAACAGGAATAGACATAGATACGACGACAGAGATAGGTATAGACTGGACTACTATGACAGGTTCCTGAGGGACCCTTACAGGGGACGATACGATCGCCCGTACGATCCGTATTCGAGGGCCTACGACTACGATCGTTACGACGATTTTGGCCGGAACGATGACTTTAGAAGACCTTATGATGATCGCTACGACAGGTACGGCGGGTATGGACCGGGAGTGGGAAGAGGAGCTCATGATAGGTGAGTTGACTTCTGCAACATATAATATCATTATTTTTACAACTACTACTAGAGAACATATTAGAGATTAGTGGTCTATGAAAACATGCCTTTCTGTGAGCGCACATTTTGTGGCAAAGCGCCGTACTTTGTGGGAGGCTATAATATAAGAAGACAAATGTGCGATTCTTTGTAATATCAGCTTGTGACAAATTGGAATAGTTTTACATAATTATTATGAATTACATTAATCGAATTCTTGAAGCGACAATCAATGTGTCTCAAATGTTAGTAAGTAGTTATTCCACTTTTAAGATTTAAGTTATTGCCCGCGACAGAAACAGAAAAATATTCTTCTAATACCGGCCAGTAGTTCCTGAGATAAGCGCGTTTAAACAAAGAAAAAAATTTTAAAGCATTATATTATTATGTATAGAAAGGGTCTGACAGCTGACTGGGTAAATGGTTTCGTATCAATCGCTGTTTTCAATGATGATCTAGTTTATTGACATGTTTTGATAGATCACCGTATATGGTTCCGTTATGGTCAATTGTGGTCAGCGTCACGCTTTCGGCGATATTGACAATGAGAAGGTCATTAGTTCAGTTCAATTATTGGATTGTTCAATGATTGAACTGCAAATTCCATTTCACCAAAAACGCCACAATAATAATTGTAATCAATGATAGATTTTAAGCTATACAAGTCGAGTTTAATATAGCGAAACAAATTTTTAACTTAACGTTGGAGAACCTATTTGTATGTTTGAGATAGAAAATTCTTAATTTGTACGCAATCAAACAACTAAACTTAAACATAATAAGGGAATTGTACAAATTAGTGGTCTTACAGCTAAAAGCGATTTCTTCCAGACAACCAGGTGTTTGATTTTAACTATCGTATTTTTTAGACACACTAGGCATTTCATGAAAAAATGTATCTGGCCACAACAATGTAGCTGTAAAGCAGCTAGCTATGAATACCGAGTTGCGACCACCTGAGTGCATATTAGAAAAAAATATGTTTATATATTGTGTTAATACAATATATAACCATAATAAACCCTTGTGGCGAAAGTACACCTTAAAAACCTAAGTTTTATAGAAGTGTCGTATCGTACGTATCGTGTCGCTTCAGTGCGATCTTGCCTTTATCGTCCGTTGTAAAAAAAAACACTATTCGTGGTTTTTCCGCACAAAACTGCAATGCCATTTCAATCAAGATAAGTTAACTATCTTGTATATACACCGTCAGCGTAATTATAATCATCAATTAAATTCGTCATCACAAAACCTGAAACAATTGACGTTTTTACAAGATTTCTTCACGTTGTTGTTATTCCCAGATTTGTGATAAATTGTAATTGTTTAATTAAGCAAATATTGTAATTAGAAGCCAATTAATGAGCTGTAATAAACAAGAAACAATACTAGTCCCTTTTGAGATCCGCGGTATAAAAAAAAGGTATATAGGCCATAAGGAGTAGGATAACCAAATTAAAATGTTTTTAAGAGAATGTTGTTTAAAACTGCGTTTAACTACGACTAACTTAGACTATTATGGTCCAAGATAAACGTAGTCACTCTCCATTCTTTCAGTTAAATCTATGCCAAAAATCTAGTCAAGCTAGCTTCGTTAGGGCGTGAAAGACAAATAAACGCTTTCCCATTTATAATATTAGCACGGTTCCAGGATTATATACATGAATTTATATACAGTGTGTAAGTTGTATTAATTGTATATTTTCTGATATATATTAATATTGTATATTTTCTGATAAGTTGATTTCTTTTAAAGGAAAATTAAAACAAATTCTTTGTAACAATAGTACCTAACAATAACCTAACCTATCTTACCATTTTAAAACACATTGTATCATTTTTTCGTCATGAATACTATTTAGGTTTTGCTTTTGTCATGTATAGAGATTATAACAACACATTGTTAAGTCTTCAATTACTCACTTTAAATTTATGTTATGTTTTCATCTCATCTCACTTCCATCAATCTCTTTGTCGCCAAAGCGTGCTGTATTTCACCTGTCATTGGAAATCATTTTAACTATAAGTTACCATTGTTTGTTTTCTCTTCTTATGTATCAGATGATGTTCTGTTGGTGAATCGAAATAAATAAATAAATAAATACAGTTTCAGGCCGTGGGACGAAACGTACCGCGGTCAGTCGGGGTGGGACGAGGGCGGGCGAGGGTACTACTTCGCGTCCGGACGACCGGACAACACCAATTGGGCCGCCAGGGACTACTCCAGGTAAGATCACTATAAGACCAAGACGCACCTACATTATTCTAAAGCTTTTGGGACCATCCATAATGTACGTCACGTTTAAAGTTGAGGGTGTGGCATTACCCACAATTAGGGCATCGAGACCAGGTTCACTCGAAACACGAAACCCCGGGTTCGTATGGGGATCGCAAAAACCCTAGTTTGAAAAATTGGAAACCGGGATATTCTTTTACGATACTTTGTTACTTAGCAGCTTAGAAAATACCTTTTCTTTAAAAAAAGAACATCTTCCTTTGGCCACCATCATCCCCACAGGGGAGAAGGTGTTGACGATGTGTGACATGGTGTGAAAAGAAGTGATAGGTCCTAAGTTTTGTGACATCACATTTCAAAATTAATAATTAATAAAATCGCAAATTTCGAAATACCGAGGTGGCTGCAATTTTTAGATGTAAAATCGCAAACTTGTGAAGTCAAACTAGGGAGGTAGATTATATAAGGAGGAAGGGATGGCCCCCGGCCCATTCAAAGGTATCTATTGTTATGTATTGCTTTTTATAACATTTTTTTTTCAGGCCTGTATCTGGATGGCAAAGCTCTTACAGAGATCCTGCATATTCTAGCGGCTACGGAGGCTATGCGCCAGGGTACGGGGGTTCTGCCGGATATAGAGGATCTGCGGGATATGGAGGTGCAGCCGGATATGGGGGGTCTGCCGGATATGCGAGCTCTGCTGGATATGGGCGTTCTGACGGATACGGTGGTTCAGCTGGGTATGGAGCTTCGTATGCTGGTCCTGCCGGGTATGATTTTGTTATTTGGACATGCTGTCACATAAATATCTATAATTAGCACTGTTATTACATAAGTATTTGGACGCCGTTAAGCATTTGTGTGTTGTCCAACAAAAAATCAGATGTTGAGTTATAAATGCAGTATTATTCTTTAGACCTTAAGGATTACGATTGGGATACGATTTTTTGTTGGATAACACACAATTTCTTAACAGCGTTGGATAACAAATTCTTAACAGCGTCCATTCATTGTAGTTCTAAGTTCTACCAGGAAAGTTTTACATGGCTATTAGTGGTCGTTACGTTACGTTAAGTGGGCGAAGAAAATGTCCAGTCGCAAATCATCCGAATTTCCGAAACGGAAACGTTCTCACGGCAACTCCTGGCACTTTTAACAGAAATTTCCGAAATCGGAAACGAATCCGCGCGGAATCGCATCGTGAATCACGAGACATAAAAATTTTGACGACTGTCGACCAAAAACAGCGTATAGTTTGCAGCGACAACAACAATATATATATATATATCGCCAATTTCATTGGAATGTCAAAAGCATAAGCGTACGAGACCAGTAAAATATCTAACGTTGGACTGGTTGTTAAAATTAGACTATAAATCTACAGAAACTCTTATTTGTTCCAATTATTAATTTCAATGTACAATATATCAATATGTTTTTTTTTTTATACTTTTGGTACAAAGCTTTAGATGTTCTTGTTCCACTTGAAATTTTTCATGTTTGTTCCACTTTAAATCATTAATTATTATTTAACTTTATCTTCATTTCTTTTTCACAATTGTAATCTATGAACTAAAATATTGAATATGGTCTCAGATTTGTCCGCGGTATTGGGGTCCTGGTGATCTGTAACACAGAAGGCTACTGCCTAATTCAGACACCAGCTCCTAACCTTCTTTGTACTTAGCATAAGCATTGTATAATTAGTCTTTAAGATAGATTGTTGTGAGAAATAAAGATAATTATAATTATTTTTATTAAAATATTTAGATTTGTGATACTTAAACGTCTTCTGAGTTTGTGGTTGTTTTTAACCCACCTTTGCCGTGGGAGAACCATGTTGCGCCACAAATGGGCGGGCTCGACCGGAGTGATACCACGGCCTCACAGAAAACTGGAGTGATGTTTATGTTTACCGGTGGCCCAACCTTCCTAATCCCCCTATCCCTATTCCCTCATAAAAGCCTGCAACGCACTTTCGACTATTCGGATTTCACAAGTGTCCATGGGTGACGGCAGTTGCTTTCCATCAGGTAACCCGTCTGCCCGCTTGCCCCCTAAAATATCATAAAAAAAAAACAAAGTTCCAAAAGGAAGAAGCTTATTCTAACATTGTGTTCGACGGTATTTTTTTTTAAGTTATAATGTTATTTCAGTGGTGGGTACGCAGCCGGATACGGAAGTACCGGGTATGGTGGGTACTCCAGAACCGGATATGGGGATGCATCACGGTACGACCCGTACTCCAGCGGCTGGCGAAGCGTCGGTTACACCAGCAGGCCCTACCGGGATCAGAGGTATACAACAAGATACAATATACCTTTCCAAATAATATGAAAGTAAAATGAGTGTCCCCTCCTCTCTGACTTTTAAAATAAATAATACTGTAGAAACTCGATTATCTAGACCTCGGTTATACGCATTCGCGATTTTCCGAACTATATACCAATTTCATTAATGTATAATGGAGGAAATTGAAAGAGAGCCAGTTGACGGACCTACGTCATTTGTTCTAAATATGTCAATGCCATGTAAGTCGTGATCTGTCGGCTGAGTTTGACATAGCCCGACCAAATTACTTAGTACCTCAATCTGTAACTGTTTCAACTTCTCTGATTGTACAATTATCTATCTAGATGCCAGCTGTGGATGTCCGTTTGATATGTTTTCAGCTTAAGCGTCCTGTATCTCTTAAGACAAAATAGGTTTTTGGCAATACTTATGTTATAATCAAACTAAATAATCTACCAGAATCTTCCAGACAGACCGAAACTAAGCGAAAAACTCTTATCTAATACCAACCTTATTAAATCAACTAACTTTTCCAGTGGCGTAGCCCAGCTCGACAACAGAATACCGGAGCGCCACGGCCAGTCCACCAGCACCACCCCCGGCACCAGCTATTTGTTCCAGAGGGAGGATGAACACGCCACTGTCGCCACAGAGACTTCATCGTAGATTAGCCATTAGGCCAGTTATTTTACCCTGCGACACTTCACTAAAGTGACACGACACTAAGTGATATTCGTTTCATATCAATCAATCAATCAAAATCAATTCGTTTCATAGCTAGCCGCGCTCCCTAGACGTTCATGCAGCATGACGTCAGAGTATATATTCACGATGCAGTACGTCAGAGTATATATTTATTTATTATAGACCACGAAAATTTAAATAAAATGTCTATAACTCTTAGGTACCAATGGTAATAGTTTAAAATCGTGCACTTATTTTGTTCGTATCTAATCAGGTTAAAAATGGCTCCGCTGGATAGAAAAAACTCTTTTGATTAATATATCTATTTTGATCAATATATCTGATAAAGATTCCTGGAAATTAGTTCATGATTAGAGAGGTATAATGGGGGAAATTAAAAGAGAGCCTGTTGACGGACCTACGTCATTTCGCCGGAATATGTCAATTCCATGTAAATCGTTACCTGTCGGCTGAGTTTAACATAACCCGACCAAATTACTTAGATCCACGATCTGTATCTCTTTCAACTTCTCTGATTGTAGATAGAGGGATGTTTCGATCAGCATTTATTTTTCTCATGCCGTGCGTAATACTGCGAACGGCCCAGCTGGATAGTCGGCGACGTGACGCGCACTTCATTCCGCAGTCTCCCCCGGAACCTTCGGTAGACCACACCAATCGGCCAGAATTCCCCCACCTCGAAGGACGAAAGGCATGCTTCATGACCGTCTAGGGAGCGCATAAAGTTTTAAAATGGTCGCTAATCTGTCAGCGACGTACGTGCCGCATTTCCTAAAGTGCAAATCTTCAACGCAATAGGCATATCAAATATGCATTTAAAATAAAATTTATTTGATGCAAATTATTATGACTGTGGACTAAATACGCGTGGTAACTTTTCTCTTGAATTTTTTTTTTGTTACAAACCCCACGGAGCCCAAGACCTTTCTAACGAATGCAAAAGTGTCGAAATCGGTTCGTGCGTTCTGGAGGATGTTCGTCACTAAGGAAAACCTGACTTATTTTTATATAATAAATGACAAAATTCTCTGATTTCTTTTGAGAAATCATTAAGGTAACAGCAATTTTTTTTATGCATCCCTTTGTCTGAAAACGTTATTTAATACGAACTTGAAATATGTAGCGTATAGACTTTGACGTCACAGTCAAAATCGTAACTATCTATCTCAGTGGCGTGCATGTTCGCCGTACACTCATTGGAATAATCCTCTTTATTCCAATGAGTGTATGGCGAACATGTGAAGTAATCAGCCACAGTGTAAAAGACCGACAGGGCAACGTCCGTCGGCTTCAATTATTCTAATAAAAATATTAAAAATTTTCATTCATAAAAGGGACTTTTGTATAATCCAATTTCATATTACAAGTAATGCACTGCTTTTCAACGAGGAGGTTATGTGTTCGGTTGTGTATATTTTCTACCTGTATGGAACGCACGCGCCTGATTCTTCTGCTTAGTTTCTACTATAGGATTTCAATTACGATAAGTAGATTTATTTAAAGAAAGAATTAAAAATCATGCATATTCCCTATTCGCAGTCCCTACTTAGGAGATCCAGTAAGGTAATATTTAACTTAAATATTATATTAATACGTAGTTATACTAATATTAATATGTAGTTTTTATTGTGTATTAGTATGTATTAATATTAATACTATACTTAAATATTAATACGTAGTTATTTTACCTTAAATAATTTAAAGTAAAATAACTACGTACTTTAGAAATAAAGATTTCGAAATAGGAATGATGTTAATTTTTTCTGCTCAATTAAGCATGTCTATGATAGTGCCTGATGTGCCAGCAAGGAAATAAAACCTGCTGTAAAATATGTAATCATAACTTTTTTTTATTTTAGCGTTTTTTTATCAATTAAAAGTTACGTATAATTGCTAAATAACGCTAAAAGTGCTGTCCAGTAACAATTTAACAAGTATGTCGAGTAACAAAAGTAATTTAATTAAAGGATCACTTAGTTTATGGATTAAAATGTACTTGATTTAATAATAAAATATTAAATTTTGTATTGTGTCAATGATTTTATTTTTAATTTTTGTAAAGAGATAATTATTACAAAATTTTATCAAAATTTTCTTTTTCGCTACAAAATATAAATATAGCGCCATCTACATCGGTCTTAAGAAATGTAATAGTTTTCAGATTGTATAATAGATGGCTCTAGTTTGATATTTTTTTTTAAGCTACGCCGGTATTTTTTTAAATTTTATTCTGCGTTTTTGAACCCGAGAAACAAATTCTCCCTTTAATTGCGCCACCGACGTAGCAGAGGAGGGCGGCCTCGGGTCTCCCTGTCTTAGGGGTGGTTCCACCCGGTGAGATATATATAAAATAATAAAATCATGAAACATACAATCAAAAAATTAAATTTACGTATAGTTGCCGGAATCACCCCAAAAACGACGCTGTACGTTTCTACCATAGTTCGCGATCACGGAAAGCGGTATATAAAATACAGGAAAAAGATAGCTCAGGTTGGCGGCTGACATAACCTTACTCATAATATTGAGGAGACACTTAAGTTGGGTTAAGTTTGCGGGTAAACTATACACACTTTGGGTTGTTGGGTTAAGTTAGCGGGTAAACTATACAAAATCTCACTCAAATTGAGGAAACACTAGGCTATTAAAGAGACACTTAGTTTAGGTAACAGGCCTTTTTCTTATTATTAAAAATAGGGTCATCTATAGGCTTTTCGCCCATATCCTTTGTTTGTTATTCTTATATTAGGTTTTTTGTACAAAGGATCTCATCCAAACTTCTTATTTAAGTTGTAAAACATTATTGTTAATGTCAGTCCATCACGCTTTCCGATTTTTATGTATATAATAATTTATTAGTATATATAATAAATTATATGTGTAAATTTTTATTCAATTAAATATAAAAATATTATTATTATATTAAATATATATTATTCTATGTTATTGTATATATATTGTTTATTTTTTATATATATATTTTTATTGTCCACCTTCGGAGACTACGAACTCGCTATTTTACCTATGACTTGAAGGTTTCTATCTTTGATAGCCATTTTAGTGTACCGTTCTTTTATATGATCGGTTGACGCCTCTAAGGACATTTTGATAAAACTGGCTACAGCGTCACCATCAGTATCAGTGTAATAGACACAGGTGTTAGTATGCCTAGATATGGCTACGACTGCATGAGTCACACTGTCATGGATTGCCAGCTTTCGGGACTCGGTCTGGTCCTTTTTTTATGTTGTTTTATTTGTAATATATTTTATTTTGATGGGAAGCAACTATCCGTTGCCCAAGTACAAGTCGCAACATCAGAAGAGTTTCAGATACGTATATACCGATCTTTTTTTAGGGAAATGGCTAAATAAATAAATTGGGTCACCGGCAAACTCACTTGATGAAACACAATGCAAGCGCTGTACTGTCATATGTAGGCCATAGTGTTCCCTGATCGAGCTGGCCAGTAAGTTTCGCACTCGAGAGGGTGCAGGTTCAAACCCCAGTGGAGGCGTGTACCAATGAGACATTTTCCGATCTCAAGTACATAATACGAATGCTCATTGTCGTGGGAGGGCCGGCTCGACTGGAGTGATACCACGGGCTCACAGGAAACTGGCCTGAACAGCATTGTGCTGTGTTTCGCTCAGTGAGTGAGTTTACTGGTGGCCCAAGTTCCCTAATTCCCCTAACCCTATTCCCATTACCTCATAGAGTCGCAACGCATTTGCGACTCTACGAATGTTACGAGTGTTCATGGGTGACGGCAGTTGTTTTCCATCAGGTAACCCGTCTGCTCGCTTGCCTTCTAAATATAAAAAAAAGTTTTACGTACTGTCGCCACGGCACAGTATCGGTGCATGATAATAACTGAATCAGACTTTTTTATCTGCAAACGCAAATTATAATGACTAGTTATTATTGATAATATTGATTATTTGATAACGTCCATATCTTAAGTAATCGTCCACTCGGCTCCGTGGACTTGTGAGTTTGGCCACGTATTCAAAATAATTAGAAAAAAATAGTGTCTCCCTATTTAAATTCAATAATCTGTTTTCTTAATTTAAATTATTTAAATATTTAATATTAGCTTTATACTATTTAATATTTATTTAATTTAAGTGTAACAAGAAAACAGATTATTTAATTTGTGTTAGTCTTGACAGAAATACGGTAAAATATGACGGAACAAGATTCAGTGCAAGTGTCTGACGCGCCGACTGTCAATATTGTCAACGGAGATGAGCCAGCAGCTGTCCAAGTGGTGAATGGAGGTGTTGGAGAAGCCGAAACACCGGCCTCTGGTGCTCTGCAGCCACCTAAAGCGTAAGTTATTACAAAGGTTTCTAAATAAAAAAGTTTAATACGAGTATATTATATCCGTCAAGTTACTTTCGAAATTGGAATAAATTCTAGGGAATTTCATGAGGTTGTAGATAGTGATGTGCATCGAATATCGATGTTATCGATTTCAGAATTCTGTCATAACTTATAAAAACGTTTTTTTACAACAAAAACATCGATAATGCCCCTTATTTTTTTCTAATAGAAAGCTATTAAGAAAAAAAAAACATTTCCTAGCAAACCCCATAGCAAAGCCGCGGCTCCCGATCTCCCTCCCTTGCGCAACTTATGGACGTCCACTTTAATGAAAAGCAACATACCTGTATGCAGCAAAGTCTGGCGCCGAACAAAGCTAGTTCGACGTTATCGAAGGCTTTTATACGCGGGGCTTATCAGATACAATGAAATCAATAACTTTATCCGTTTCGAATCATTTTGATCTGTGTATAAACAAAGGTACATAATACGGATGCTCATTGCCGTGCGAGAGCCATGCTTCGGCACGAACGTGCCGGTTCGACCGGAGTGATACCACGGCCTCATAGAAAACTGGCGTGAAACGGCATTGTGCTGTGTTTCGTTCGGTGAGTGAGATTACCGGTGGCCCAAAAAAAATCAACCCAACCGATAGGTTTCATTTGAGGCGGCCGCGTCATATGCAAATAGGCAAATGTCATAAGAAAATGAAACCTATTGCATACGTGATAAAGAGGCATTTTGTTTGATTTTTTTGCGTCGCGTTAATTTTACGCTGAGTTTCGTCGATTTAGCATATCGTAAAAACTCTTCTGATTTTTTTGCAGTATACAGGCGACGGTAGCAGCCTTCCATCGGGTGATCCGTATGCTCGTTTGTCCCCAATCAGATGAATAATCAAAGTCAGGACTTACCTCAGATTGCAAAGAAGCTTCCAGCTCCTGCGCCAGTCTCTTTAGGGCTGCAATCTGAAAATATACAATGCGAGATATAGGATTCTAATCTATATATATAAAAGAAAGTCGTGTTAGTTACACCACTTATAACTCAAGAACGGCAGAACAGATTTGGCTGA
>JAOTAV010009173.1:0-27972 GCA_026546445.1 Cyclargus thomasi | reverse complement strand
CCCCTTGAATGGCGACAAAAAATTTCGTGAAAAAAACCGTCCTGTCCGCGGACAAAGTCGCGGGCAAAAGCTAGTTTTCTATGAAAATTAAAATTTCGATTTCGTCTAATTTTTGTCTCGGTTGACAATATTTCTGATTACTGTGTTCCTCCGTGGATATTCCAAATTCAAATGCTCAGTTATGCACGCGCCAAACTTTACCCTCTATCGTCCGAAGTACATCCTCTTTGGTCTCCAAGACTTCGAGAACATTTTTAAAATACAAGAAAACCCAGTGTTATTTTACTTTACGAGGGATCAGGGCCCGGAAATCATCGTCAGCTATTGAGGGCTTATCAAGGGACAGGGCCGGTCAAGGGTAGCCCTTTAATTCTCTGTCACTGCCAAAAGGGACGTAATGTAGTTACCAAGTAAACGCTTCGATAACTCCACACATTTTTAGCAAATAGAATAAGAAGCTTGTTAGTGACTTCTATCGAATCAATCCACAATCTGTGAAATAAGTTTTTTAGGGTGTTACAGAAAATAGTTTTGTTGTTTTCGTCGGAAATTATGACTGATCAAAAAATTTATGCCAACTTACGCCGTTTGTCCACCGAAACCGTCAACCGAGAACTAGATTATTTCGGCCCGATGAAATGCAACTTTATGATCTAGGCTTTAAGATTAATTTTTGAACATATTTTGACATAATTATAACAATTTTAAAAGTATTTGACGTATAAGGCTTCACATAAAATTATGATTACACACGAAATTGTAGAAAATTGTAATTGTGACTGTATTAATACTAATCGAATTTTAGTTTAATAATATGTGCCAAGACAAAGTAGAAAAACAAAAATAAAATGTTGTTTTATGTTAAGTATTAAACATTTTAATAGATTTTATGTAATAAGTGATACCTTGTACTAATGTTGACGTTGATAAGTGTTACTGTGTGACCTATATGAATAAATCATTTTGATTGTTAATTTTAGTGACATTGCTCTATCGTCAATGTCGTCGCCGTCATTAAAGGTGTAGAGGAAAATGAAACTTGTAGTCTATGTCGTAAAGTTGCATTTCATCCTACCGCAATATTCTCCTTCTCGGATGACAGTCTTGGTGGACAATCGATTAGAGTTTTTCGAATTCGGCTAATTCAGACGATGCCATGCCAGAACGATTGTGTAAAGATCATTAGCCTCAGCTCGCCTATCATCGGTGAGTTACCAAAGTACTACAAACGATTGTGTTTGACGCTTGCACGACGATCGTGCCAATTAAAGATTAAAAGTTATTTACGATTTAATAGAGCCTGACTTAAATAAAAAAAAAACTACAAAACATATTTTATTTTTTTTTCGAAATTACGACCCCCCAAGAATTAACAAACTCTTATTTAAAAAAAATAATCATCCCAAGCGCCGTGATTCACGTAACCGATACAGTTCGCTTACTAACTTATATATAGTAACTAGATGATGCCCGCAACTCTGCTGCGCTAAAGTTCGTTTATTGCGCCGGAAGCGTACATTTTTACGGGATAAAAAGTATGCTATGTCCTTCACCAGGACTCAAAGTATCTCTATACCAATTTTCAGCAGAATCGACTAAGCCGTTTGTGCGTGAAGAGGTAACAGATAGACACACTTTCACATTTACAATATTAGTATGGATATTCTAAGAACTACGAATTAAATCTTCCATGAAATTTTTCCAAGGTTGATACAAACAATGTGTTTGCAAATTTTGCAGATTGAACCACGATATCGCGTTTTCCTATACTAACTGTAACCCCCTTTTTACGCCATTAGGAGACGAATATCGAAAAATACAGATACGAAAAACACTCCCCCATCAGTGGTTGAGGCAGTACGTTGATTCCTAAATGCATATAGTTCAGGACAAACGATTTTATACAATGATATAGATAATTAGCGTCATCAGCGTATATAGAATCAGTAATCAGCAATTGAATACTTGCACAATCAGCAGCTGGTAGCGACTGGCGCGGTCCAATCAGCGCGACGCCATGACACGTGTCATTTCGCACCCCTTTTGCACGCTTTCCTTTGATTTCCGCTGTGCAGACGGGCAACTTAAATATATGAAATTTACGCCGACCCAATAACGGACGACAGCTGACTTGGCAATTCAGTGCTGACCTAGCTCTGCTATCGTAAAAATTAATATTAAGTTAGTACAGGGGGTTATTAAGACCTCTTACTCCCAGCCAAGTTCCAGCCAGTCAGCAGTCAGGTGACACTAAATACGTGAAGTTTGACGTTCCCTAATGTCAATAACATGTTTAAAATCCATTCATAGACAGCCAAACTAGTATTAATTCAGTTATTATTAATATTTAGTATGAATCAGTTTTTGGAGCCAGCACTGACCTCATATCAGTTACTTACTCAATGTAAGTAAAAATTTGCTTCGCTCACGTTAAGAAGTATTTCCACATAAACTTTCCCCTTCTATATCCCCTTGGGATTATATCGTAGCTTGTCTACAGGCGTAGTAACTCGTATCGTTCAGAACGTAGAAATAAAATTAATTGTGTAACTTAGACCTTGCCATCCATAGAGGATGATTTAAACAGGATTTACAAAGCAAAATACTACTCTGTAAATTCTGTAGTGCCTGGTACATGACTTCCCTGTAATAATGCTCAAGTGCATAAAGCATTCTCACAACGTAGTCGGCCTAGTCCAGAGAATTGAATAGCTCAATACGTGTGGCACTCTGCATATGCGGGTTTTCTCATGATGTTTTCTTCACCGTGCTATTATCCTTACTATGTATTTGAGATCAGAAAAACTTAAATTTTGTGAGTGAAAAAAGAGTGTTTGTATTTAAAAAGATCTTGTCAAAATTCTCTTCTATTTATTGTAACCAAAATCGCACGTGATGTATTCGCTGGTTAAATGTAGATACGCACAATGGCATAAAACAAACGGTGGACGGCATAAAAACCTTTCGATTTACCTTTTTGTCCGCCGATTTTTTACACTACTAGTTAATAAGCGATTTTAAACGATTTGTCGGCCGTCTGCGCCGTCCTGAGCCCTGTGGGACCGCGGGCGGCGTGCGACGGATTAACATTATCATTTGACACTGCATTTATTTAACTAGCTCCCCCATCGGCTCCACACGTCTGAATAGTAACCACCGACCATTGGGTCGTCCAACCAATTTTTATGGTTGATTTGCAATAAATATTGTTTGAGTGGACGTCACTATATAATGACTCACACTTAAAAATATTCTTCAAAAAAAAAATATACTGAAACGTCTGCAAATACTGAAACAAAGAGTTAAAAATATTAAAAAAAACTGGCCAAGCTTAAGTCACACGAGTAGTTTCGTTGTGAAACTGAAAAAAAAAAGACTTACTATGTCATTGTAATTTTATTTGCTTGAAAATAAGTAAAATTAAAATGCAAACATTTTTATTATAGAGGGTCAAAAGCGAGTATTATTATCGACCAAAACTTAGATAGCGCTATTAATTTTTTACAGTAGGATTGTTGGTTAATATAATAATAAAAAGGTGGATTTTGTTTTACATCTAGGTACAAAAATCACTTACGGTGGCTGTTAAACCTGTGCGCGTCATTATCAGTCGATAAGATGACATGCGTAAAGCGGAAAACATAATGATCGGACGCGACTGATAGCCGCGATCTAGATAATAATTGTATAATGGGGGAAAATTGAAAGAGAGCCCGTTGACGGACCTAATTTTTCGGAAACCCATTGTTCGGAAACTCGGAGTTATAATAAGTTATGATCTGTCGGCTGAGTTTGATAGAGCCCGACCAAACTACTTAGATCCACAATCTGTTTCAACTTCTCAGATTGTACATTGAAGTCTGCAAACTATAAGGCGTCGCGGACGTTTTTGTATGGGCTGTCAGCCGCGTCTGACGTGTTACGGACGTTTTTGTATGGGTTGTCCGATCAATTTGTTTTCAGCTTTATTGTGATACCTGTCGTCAGTACATTTATATTAAGATGACAATAGTAAAATAACGCATACGATTATATCGACCGATAAAAACGCTGTGGGGGAGACTTTATCAGGCTTTATTTAGGTATCGTCACAGAACATAATCCTATTAACATTTTAATAAGCACTTCGGTCCGCAGTCCGTTGCAATGTCCAGATTATCACAAGTTTGACAGGCTGGGGGACGGTCCCGACAGAAGCTACACAAATACCCAACAAATTTTACACAAAGCGCAGCTCCCAGAAAACCTATGAAATCACTAATTATCGGATTTAATATTAGGAACATAATTTTAGTTGAAACATTCGTATCACAGTTTACTTATTCCTATTGTATTGTAGATAATTTTCACCAAAAATGAAGCGTAGGGACCCAGTAGAGGTCACTACGCGGTTAATAAAACATATCTTTTAATCAGAAACTTAATTTTCTTGCCTGTTTAATTTGGTATAATTTATTTTATGTATTAACGAATTTTAATAAAAGACTGACGCCGAAAAAAGAACGTAGAAAATATTAAAAAACCTCGATAGAAGTACGGAATTTTTTGGTATAAAAACTGCACATCAGATGAACACGAGCTGAAATATTGAAATCACGAGGAATCAATAGCAGATCCTACGGGGACTTCTGTAATAATACTCCGCAAACAGACTGTTTACTCTTGAGTCGTGTTCATACTATTAAACACTAGTTTTTGCCCTAGGCTTTGCTCTGGAAAATAGCTTAAAAATACAAACATTCTTGTAAACCTCCTCAGTAAACAATAATATATATTTATCCTCAGTAAACAATAATCAGGACAAAACAATTCTTTTAACTAAGTGTAAGCCAAAAATCAAGTCAATTGATTGCTTCGTTTAGATCATGAAGAAAAAACAAGCAAACACAATTTCTCATTTATAATAGCAGAAAAAGTTATATTGAAGTATGGATAATTTAAAAATTCATGAAAGTAACGCGATGACACCTGGGTAAATCCTTGTATATTGTCGATATACAGCGTGTACCAAAAGTATGAAATAAAATTTTAGGGTTCGTTTGTGTTACACGTATTAAGTGGAAAAGTAGTTAACTAAATTTTAACTTAATTTTAAGTGACTTAACTTGCCACTTGCTTACACGAAGCTAATAACTTAAATTTAATTTAAAAATTAGTTATCTACTTAATACGTGTAAACCAACCAAAAAAATTATTGTTTGTATAACTTATGTAGCTGGGGCACTTTTATAGAAAACAAACACACACCCTAAAGTATTATCACTTACTTTTGTTACACTCTGTATATTATTAGGTATAGATAAAAACTTGGGAGCCTTTAGATAATTTTAATTAAATTTTCACTAAACACACCCAATTATGAACACGACCTACGTTTTCGCGTCTCGGTGCGCGCCAAGAGTAATTAAATAAAAGTCCGGTGGAAAGTAACCACAACCCCCTTTCTCTTCTATAACCCCCCTGAGGTAAGGGGGGATCGGATACCCTCCTCGCTGACCTAACGGGATTGCCTACGTCGAACCCTCCGAATAATATTACGTTATCAATGAAATTACCTTTGTAGTACTTTGACCTTTCTATGCCGAATAAAAAAAAGTAAATATAATGTACAGGGTGTAACAAAATTAAGTAATAAACTCTAGAAAGATGTCTTATGTCAATGTTTAAAAACAAACATCATTTAATGTTTCGACCGGCTTACCCGGTCATAACTGTAGTGTAGTATATGTTTATGTAACCTTTTTTTTTGTTTACGCAGAGAAATGCGGTAACGCATTCCGCAGGGGCTTGGGGACTACCACTGCGGATATGTGGGACTCGCTGCGACCGGCAACCCTACCCACTAAAACTCTGCGGCGTTCCTCTCACCGCCTAAAAACGAAGCTACGGGCACGATCCACCTTCCGTAACTCCGTCAGCAATTGTCCGACTTTTGCCAGACCACATTTGTGGGTGTGTTACGCCCTTCTTAACTGGTTTCGCGATGCACGGAACGCACTGTGCATCACTCTGGGTCTCGTTATTGGATGACAGCATCCCCACGTATGTGTAACCTAGTATAAGTATAGTATAAGCATTCTATAATCTAATATTATGTTATAGTATCCAAACTCATGTATCCAGATTGATCGATTAGTGATAAACGATACTTCGACTTAACTAGTCGTTTCCATTACTCGCCTGTATCGAACCTTCATATAACATTAATGTCCTACTGCTTATTAAATGTGTTAAAAGTGTTAATAAAAGTGTAAGTGTGTAAGCGTTAACAAATACTATAATTAAAGTCAGCTTTCTGTCAAATGGAATATTAAAGCTACATTATTTTATAGTTAATTATTTTTTAAAATGTTTCTAATACATCATTACTAATTATTAGATAGTTACCAAAAATTATATTAAGATATAAGGTATATTTAGTTGTTATTAGTTCTCAAATGTAATAAAAAAGGTAGGCGGCCATCTTGGTGAATTCATTGTTGTTGCAAACTTCGAACCGATAAGTGTAATTACTAATTGCTAAGTCTTAATAAAAGTGCTAAATTCATCTGATTTGGGTTTTACTTTTTCATACGTAAGTTTTAAATTAAGTTTTCTGAGCTTACAAAGATGTAATTTCGTTTGAAAAACAAATAATAACTTAATTTGTTTCTTATGAAGTGCTAAATAAGCTATTTGTGATAAAAATCACACGCCAAGCAATAATTTGAGTACAAACTTTGCCTTGTTTTTACATGTTTTCTAGTGATATGCTTGAATTTAAATAATTGTGTTTGAATATTGATTCCTGTGGCATAATATTCACGACGAAAGATTTTGAATATTTATTTAAATGAGCGTGATATCGTTGATCCTAATAGACGCTGGCCGGCTAACGTGATACCCCTAGTATAGTACATTCATGGATAAAACTTTAGGGTGTGTCTGTGTATATATCCCTTGTATAGAGTTTACTGTAAAAGTACACTCTGAGGTGCTAGAGATATACACCCTAATCTTTTATAACTAACTTTTGTTATACCCTGTATAAAAAGAGCGTTGGATATCATGTATTATAAAACTCCTCCGAAAATGTAACTTAGATAGCAGTCATAACTAAAATCTCTGAAAAAACTAAAATCTCTCACAAGAGGAGTGAAGCAACTATTCAAACGGCCCTTCACGTTTATGAAAAACTAAATATAACCCACTGGGTAGGTAAATTCGCGGGGAATATGGGAGCCGATAATATTCATCTGCAAATTGAAATAAAACGTTTTATTCGTAAATTTGTATAAAGTCTCCGACATTACCATCTTCAAACGAGACAATGTATTCAATTAATAAAAATGTAAATTCTCATATTTCCAAACTTGGCGTTTGTTTAGCGACGGGGGGCTGAAGTGGGGGAGGGGTTTAACTGGAGACTTTAATCTTATTTCATGTTTAAAAGATATCGTCATCAAATATTAAACGTTTGAGTTACAAATCATAAAAGGGTAGAGTCCTTGTTTGTCTTTTGATTTCGTTAAATTGAAACACATTTCCAGTGTGATATTATAGCGACCGCAATAGGGAATATGCACGATTTTTATTTATTTGTTCAAATAAATATATCTTCATTGAGAAACAGTGGAGTCTAATTAATTTTTGATAACATTATTATATACAAATTGGTTGGTAATATTTCATTTGTTTCTCTACAGAAATCAGGGATTTTCGTCGTCCTATATATATTTTTGTCCACCATCATCACACATATTATCATACACACTTATGTAACAGAAGATTTGTAAGGCTACGTGTCAAAGGAAATAGGGATAGGGAATAAGTTTGGCCTCCGCTAAACTCATCCGACATAATACAGCGCAAGCGCTGGTCCACACCGATTTTCTATGACATTTCTCCGGTCAAGCCGGCTCATCAGTAATGAAGTATGCCCTTTCACGAATCACGGAGCGAACGATACGTCTAAGCCCCGTCACGTCAAGTGGCAACTGTATGTAATTTGTGCTTACACAAAAGTACAAGGCACGTCGACCGTGACCGTCTCAGTAGTCAGTCAGTCAGTCGCTTTTCACCTCCGTCAAGATCTTAACATATGCGAATTGAACGCGAATTTGCGTCACAGACCACAATGGACTGGAATTCGACAAAATGTATATATATATTTTTTTATCATTTAGGGGGCAAGCGTGTAGACGGGTTACCTGATGGAAAGCAACTGCCGTCGCCCATGAACACTCGTGACATCCAAAGAGTTGCAAGTGCGTGGCCGACCTTTATGAGGGAATAGGGATAGGGGATTAGGGAAGTTGGGCCTCCGGTAAACTCACTCACTGAACGAAACACAGCACAACGCCGTTTTACACCAGTTTTCTGTGAGGCCTTGGTATCACTCATTTGGTACATGCCTCCACCGGGGCTAGAACCTGCACCCTCTCAAGTGCGAACCAAAGGTCTTACCCATTAGGCTACCGACGCTCTAGCATGTCAGTTGGATAGCTTCCGTTTTACATATCCATTAACGGGCGACAATTAATACGTAAAAGCGCAGCTCGCGCGTGCGCGCTGACGCGGCAAATTTGATCGCGCGGTTTCAACACACGTTTAGTTATATAGAGTGTTTGCATTTTTCACTGGCTTTCATAAATAAGGAGGTTATATGACTGGCTGTGTATTTTTATAAATATTTCATTAACAGTTTTTAACTGTTGATTAGCCCGCGTAGTGAGCATTTCTCTAAATAAAAAATATTCTGCTGCCTTTGTCAGCTGTCAACCCTAACGACATCAGACACGGCCGACAGCCCATACAAAACGTCCGCGACTAACGCCTTATAGTTTGCACACTTCAATGTACAATTATTGTCTAGATCGCGACTGACAGTCGCGTCCGTAAGTCACGTCCGATCAGTATGTTATCTGCTTTAGCCTCTATCAAAAACTTGCCATTTTCTGCTCAAGCTATGATCGATAACAAAGTGTTATTATTATCATTTTGTATAGCCAATCGCGGCTTGTATTGTAATAATTGAGATTATTTTTGACGAAGAGTTCGTGACGGCTAACTGAGCCTGCAGACCTGTTTCACCACTTTCCACCGAATAGGTTATCCGGAAATCTAACAGATAAATTTGATAGAATTTGTCAAATTATGGATAACCAATCAAACACCTATCAAGAAGTCAAGCACCCTTAATAATATTTTGTTATTTTTTCGTACTCAACAAACGCTCAGCTAGCGTTAAAACAACACACTGTATCGCGCTATGATTTGCGAGCAAAGAAGCGTGAAATTGGTTTATTCGCTGGATCCGATGAATAATTAATATCTCGCGCGGATCCGAATCACGAATGTGGGAACTGCCGGCTGCGGTCCTGCAGCCGTGTGGCGGATCCCTGCACAAATTACATAGGCAATTTACCATCATTGAGAGCACCATACTATGATATCTGTCAACCTGGTATCTGATAACCAGTGTTGACAAAATTTGTAACTTTAGTAAGTGAGGGCATCAGGTCTTTTACCCTGGTATCTGGAGACCTGGTATCTGGAGACCTGAAATCATGATGAACCTCAATAAGTACACATAATCGTCCATTGTTCATTGTCGACTCACCATCAATGGCAAATAACAGCGCAAAGAGACGAGTATGCCCTCTATACAATCGTGCTCGCGTGTCATCATCTGTATTCGACGATTATGATAAAGAGATCACGTCACGGGTGTCAAAAGCTGTTGGGTTTCAGTTACAGTAGTGCTGTGAACTATGTTTGCAACCTCAGTAAAATTGACATATCCACTTGTGAAAAGAGTCCCTTTAAATAATAAAGAAAAAAAACCTCAGTCAACGTCAATTTGATAAAATCATTACTTTAAAATGTTTATTTTTAATAAATATCCATTGTATTATCATGGTCTTTTTGGTATCTGCATTCTCAGAGAAAATATGTATAATGTAAATTAGCTATTAAACATGACAACGATCAGTCAGGCTTCAATAAGAAATGCCGCAGAATTCCGAATATTATATCCAATTCATTAACACAATAATCCATACTTAACATTATAAATGCGAAAGTGTGTCTGTCTGTCTGTTACCTCTTCACGGCCAAGCCGCTGAACCAATTTTAATGAAATTTGGAATGGATATATTTTGAGTCTCGGGAAAAGACATACTTTCCCCGATACATTTTTTCCGAAAAAATGTACGGTTCCCGCGCAATAAACAATATTTGTTGCGGGAATCGCATCTAGTACGTATAATTTTGGGCTGAACAAACAAACAATAAAATATCTCCTATTAGCGTAGAATTAAATATGAATCACGATACAAAATTTAACGTAAATAATTAAACACCCCGCTTACTTCAGAATTGGCTTCTTCATCTAAAGATTGAGCTGATGAGATTCAAAAGTGGAGTGCAGCAGCCCCCTCCCCTTCCCCCCTTATGGCGGCCATTAAAATTCACCAGATCTCAATCTCGCGATATTTTCTCAACCCCTTTTGTCTTAATTGAGACGAAATGGACGAGTCGAGTGGTTTTATTCGGATATAACATTTTATTAGGTCCAAACAAGGGCGCGGGAAAGGCGCGTAAAGTCGCGATTAACGATAAGATGGTCTAATTTGCGCACTTCGTATTTATTTTTACTGCAGTATCGAAAAAACGTGTGTGACCGATGCGACTGCGAGGCGGGAGCGTCTGCCGCACGGCGGACGCTGCCCATGTTAATCAATGAGCTGCTTCAGTAAAACAGGACACACGCGTCTAATGACGTCACACTTTGGTCCTAGCAGAATATCAGTGCAGCAGATCTGCTGCTTATGCTGAGCTAGGGTCCATTTTTGGTATCACATAATATAATATTAGTTAATTGCATAGTCTTTTTATATTGTATCGTTTATTTGTAAATATTGTTTTGTGTGATGTGTAAAATAAATACGTATTCTATTCTATTCTAATGACGTATACAAACAAAAAAGCTACCTTACACCTTATATAAAATTAGGTTGCCTGGTAGAAACTGATCCCAGCAGTAAAGCCGCCATTTCGGACATATATTTTTTTTGACCTGTTTGTAATTATGAATTTTTCGTTCGAATAAAGAGTTTTTTATTAAGTCACTCCCGCACCGTGTCCCGCATTGCAGACGCGCAGGTTTTGCCGAAGCTTAAGCTAAAAGCGGGGATATAAAAAAAAGTCGGTCGTAGGCACACAGCTTTTTATGTATAGAGTCGGCCAGGCTGACTGTATTTACATGGTTTAAAATGCTTACATTTATTATAAAATGCTTAAAAAGCAATTTTTCTACATGAAATGATGCCCGCAAAAATTGCGCCAAAATTAGTTTATTGCGCGGGAACCGTACCTTTTCCGGGATAAAAAGTATCCTGTATCCTCTCCCGGGACTCAAACTACTTATTATAACCTCCATACCATAATTCAGCAAAATCCAGCAGTTTGGGCGTGAAGGTGTAACAGACAGACTTTCGCATTTATAATACCAGTATAGCATGGATATAATCAAATATTAAATAACTTAAAATACAATTTCTTTGATTGTGTGTTGATGATTGTGTATCAATTTATTAACACAAACAGTGTGTAGTTTGTATTAGAGCAACACACACACATTAACAATTGTGTCACAAATGTTTTAATTTTCTTTTATCATTGCTGTAATAAAAGATTAGAAATCTGAAGGTATTTTAGTGGAGGTTTAATCGGGATCTCTTTGTGAACGTCCGTAGGGGGTGGGGAGAGGGGGCACTGAGGTGACAATATTATTTCACTCGGAATTGGGACTGGGAACGCTTATTAAAGTGGAAAACGTCAACAAAGGGATCATATTGAATTGTAAGACGGCCCGGGAACCGTGAAAATGGACGCGGTATCCTGTACTTAACTTTGAAATGTTGAAAAATGGTCAAAGTATTAAAATAAGTCCAAAGAAGATCAGGGGGGCTATTATGACCATTACAAACCTGCATGGTACTAGGCAATTCAATATACGGCCAGCAATTGACTTGTTGTTTTTTCGTATTACAATGTCTTATTAGAATAATAACTAAATTAATACTAGTTTGGTTAAACATGTTGGTGACATTAGGGAATGTCAAACTTTACGTATTCACGTAACTAGCTGACTGGCTGGAACTTGGCTGGGAATAAGAGGTCATAATACCCAGGTGGTCCAGATTGGGAACAATCTACAAACAAGGAACTGACCGATTAAAATTGTAGCGTATTTTTCAATGACTCCGTAGAATTCCATCAATGTCAATACTAATCCATACCCAAATGGGAAAGTATGTTCGTTTGTCCTTCTTTCAAACCCTAAAGAAGAAACCAATCGACTTGATTCTTGGAAAGTTAGTTGCAAGAATGAAGAAAAACATAGGCTATTTCATCATTTACGTCTTGGAAAAACAACATGTTTTCAAAATTCTTGTTTATCTAAGATTTTCGAATTCCACGCAAGCGAGGCCTTGTAGAAGATATAAATTGAAGTCATAAGGCTTATTGTGCCAGGGTTAAGTTTAACCTCTTATAAGGAGATCACAACGTTAAGCACATTAGCCAAAAAAATGTATCTTATAAAATGATCTTCATTCTTTCATTTCTAGCGAGGACTTTTTCCTTAAGGTTATAGTTAATCAGAAAAAAAATGTACCGTGGACATTGATTTTTTGTAAAATACTGGAACAACTACCAAACTAACCGGTTAAGATGAATGATTTTTTATATACAATTTAATATAAACTACACAGCAATCCATAAGGAGGAATTCTTATTTCTTGTTCTTATTATAATTGCATATTTATTATTTTCCGTTAGCGGGTGGAGATATTCGAAAGTCCGAATGTATGGTCGTTGGCCGTTGGCGCCTGTATTCCCCTTAAGAGCGACAAGCACGCAAGTACACATTGCTAAAAAAATGTTAGTTATCCACTTCTTCCACTAATGTCTTCGATATGAATATCATATATCTTTCGATTATCGTATAAAGGGGCTTATGAACTTTCGACATTTCTATGCCAAATGTCACACATCCAAGGTACAGGGCGCGGGTCTCGGTAGGTGACACGCACAAAGGCCTTCACTTCTTTCACTGTAGATTAAATTCTTAGACAGCCACACCTAGCCACGACCTTGTAGTGTAGAGATAGCTATACTATACGCGTTTCAAGTTAACAATTTATGATTACAACACAGAAGATTTGGATTAAAAAAAATAATTCTCAAATTGTAAAAAAAAAGAGGAAAGTAAGGAGTATAGGAAATAGTCTCTCTAGGTCTTACCGTTTTCAGCAGTTTCATTCAGGATTCCAAGTCATTACCCAATACAACACATTAATCAATGCTTTTTGTTGTAATTATAAGCTATCCAAAGCGTCGGTATATTCTTAAAATGTATACCGACTGGGAAATATAAAATGAATACCGGCGTGATAGATGCTATAATATAAAATGAATACCGGCGTGATAGATGCTATAATATAAAATGAATACCGGCGTGATAGATGCTATAATATTTGGATCATTTAGATTTTTAAAACATTAAAACCGCAACGTATTCAAGTCGCCTCAACTCGGTCTGAATATTTTCGGTGTATCATTATTTTACTTTTCAGCAGTTGTTTAAAAACGACACTAGGAAATTTTTCAATTTTTTGTAAGGTATTTATAATATGGTAAAAGACACCTCAAATAAATTGTTAAAAATATAATAACATTTTTACGTATATCTTATCTCTCAGTGGCTAGCTGGCGTTGTTAATATCCGATCTTTTCTTCAAGTTAATCTGGCTGCCCGTGAATTTAATACATATTTCATTGGAATATTTTACCGACCACCACGGCCGCCCACCATAATAATGTTTCCTAAACAGAGGTTTATTACGATGCCCTTTATTTCTGTGTAGCGAATTGTAAAGTTTGAGAAGCTAACCTCCCTTATTAAATCTGTTTTAGCCTGCTATGCGCTTACTGTCGTACGACAAAAAAATTAATATATGGACACGGGCGGAAATACGGCACAGTGACCGTGCGGCAACCGTGTGCATGCGAAAAGGAGCTAAGGCTGTCCAGCCTACGTATAAGTCTAACTTTTAAGACAAATAATGAGGTATGTTTGGAATTTCACACTATAGAAAATAATATAAAATTCCTCTGAGTGAAATATGAGTTATAGTATTAAAAATACACCTGACAAAATCGATCACTATAACTATTTGGTAGTACAGATAACAGCAGGAGCGTCGTAGTAATATAAACCGAGAGCTGGTAACAATTTTTGAGTAGGTATTTGAGATAAGATGAAACCTTGTTATATACCTCTCTCAATATAGAACCGCTACCAGCCCTCAGATGAATAGGAACCCAGAGTAAGCTTCAAGGAGGGCCCGTCAGATGCAGAAGATTTAACATCTCAGTGAGTTTTAGAACTGAAGAATGACTCACACACGAAAATAAACACGAAGCCTTTCTCTAAAACACGTGAAACTTGAACCAATAAATTACACACTTAATCGTGCAGTTGTTATCATAAAATCGGAAAGTACACAAAGAGCCATTAGCGCGGCGCTGTCTCCGGGCCTTGGGGGAGGGGGGTAGGGGGGGTCATAAACACAATTGTTGCTACTTTAAATCAAAGTGTTAGTCGTTAGAGGCACGTGGCGCTACCGGTGTAGGTGCGTGGGTCCACTGTCACGAAGCCGGAGATGTGCCGTGAGACGATCGGAATGACTGCGGTAGTGCTCCTGTTCAATCTAGGTGTGCGCAAAAATATGGCATCCCTATACCATACCACCAAATAGGCCTATCTACGGGTTTATTAACTGTGTATCTACTCTAACTTTACAAGCCGTGATTGATAACAACAAAGTAACAGAACATTGATGCTTAATGACAATCGCGGTTTGCATAGAAATGATAAATGTTTTTACAGATGGTTAATGACCACTATCGCCTAGATTGGGCGAATGCACTATAGATATTATGACATATAAGTTTGTCTCCGGCATTTCTTTATTACTATGAGAGTAGACATAGTCAGAATTGTGTAAGTTTCAGTGATTCAGTGAAATTATGTCGAAGAGCACCGGATACATGATCATATTTCAATCAAATATAATAAAGATTCACAGTTGCCGTCTAAAAAGTAGCACTTTTATAGCACTATTCTGCTCCTAGGCGCTTCGGTACCGCGATTTTAACTTTTGTATGATTGTGAGCTTTAACTAATTAAGTTTTATTTTCTAATATACTTGATTTTGATTTGAGTTGTTTTGTGTCAGATAGTTTTGGTGTGTGTGTGGTGTGGATGTGCTTATTAATGTTTGTTAGAAACGTTCGTATCACTTGTTTCAACGACAAACTGTAACTATGCAGTAAATGTATTATGTATGTATGATAAACAAACTGCAGAAAGAGAGTAACTACATCTTAGTATTGCTCAAAATCCATAATTGGACGGCACCAGTTAGAATTTTTGATCCGTGACATCCAACAATGGAACCGGACAAGAACAACGAAAGTACAAGTGAACGGACAGGCCGTACGCAGTAATTATAACAAGTTGGTGCGGAATTTATCGCCCTGTGATGTTTAACACTGAACAGGTGACTTTTCACTTATTTATCGAATCACAGAAGTCTTAATAATTATTATGTTTGAGCGAAATGAAATGTATGTACATGTACAATCATATGTCTAACCTAATATAGACAACAATACATTATTAAAAAAAAACATTTATTAGTAACCAAAACCTGCGGAAATGTTATGATTCTGTAACATTAGAAGCTAAATAACTGAAAGCAAAAAATAACCAGTTTCTACAACCAATTTATTTTGTGTACAATAACAGCATACAGTTTCCATTCGCTGACAAATTTGTCCCATCAACACTAAAAAGTGATGCGCGAATAAAACGAGCTAGTGTACGCCCGTGGGGTTTTTTGTTTAAATCGCAGCCGTGTCGCAAATCGCGCTTAATGTGCCGGTACTAACGCCCGGATGTCAGCCCCTAACGTATTTGACGCTAGTGACGCTAGTTAATGAACGTGCGTCTCCTGGACTAGAATATATATACAATTTTATTTCAATACGTTGTTATTTTAAATCATAAGCAATCATTCTTGAATATTGTTATTAGTATCCTAAGGTTATAGAAAATTGCACAATTTAATCTAGGTTACATTGATTTTTAATAGTTTATCCCATTAGTATCTTATTAGCAAAAATCCCGTTAATACGCAGATGTCCGTTAATCGTTAATCCAATGACTACCTTAAAAAGTATTTAAATATACCGCACACCAATAATCCTGACAAGATACCTATAATCGATTCCATAGATTTGATTGATATTCATACATAAAAAATATACAGATCAACCAAATTAAAGCGAGTTAAAAATGCAGTTTTGCGCATGTTAAATGATCTATGATTAACTTCTTTCGTTAATCCTTTCAAAATGCAAGGCTTAACGACAACGTTTAGCGACTAACTTTTTTAGCGGATTAACGATGAACGAAATAATTATTTAATTAACTGTGCCCAGCTATGGTTCGCAATTTATTGTTTTGTAATGTATTTAATTTATTATTATAGTGTGATTTATTATTATACTGTTATTTAGTAAACTTTAACAATAATAACAATTTGCTTGTCTGAAACTCAATCGAGTTACAATCAGTTGCACCTCCTTTGTTATAAACACTTCCATATTTCACCTCTGAAAATATTTTGTTTTTATTTTATTATTTTCCATATTAAATAGGATTTGGTATACCTAAAGATTTGCCATTTCAATCAGTAAAACACCTTAAACTTCAACCTCAATAGTTTGTCGGGGCTTGTCACAGAGACAAAGCCGATTTCCTTTAAACCCACAATAAATCCGTTGGTGTCCGATGCAGCTCCCCCCCCCCCTTGTACTAACATAAACACGGCAGTTACATACAGATAACATTTCTACTTTCAAACAACCGTTGTCGTAATTTTTTTAACATGAAAAGAACAGATTTTTAACAACCCTGTTCTAAGACAACTTCCATTCAATATTACAAATATATTTAAAAATAAATATATTTAATTAAGACAACGGTGTTTGATTACATAGTTGCACGCTCTCTGGCTGCCAACGTGCACAGAGACAGCCTGTAATAAGAATAAAGCGTAAAATATCGTTAAGAGAGTAACAATTTCAATATTTAAATTTTTAGCATTACAACTTGCTGGCTGGGAAAATTATTAAAAATTAAAAAAAATGGATTTTGGCTTAGCTAGAAGATAAAATTAACAACATTCAAAATAATGAACATTGTGTATCTTCATTATTTTGAAGTCGGTGGTATAAGCTTACATATGTCGTGATTTCTCGGACAGGCTATCTCAATTTTTTTTACGATAACGAAAATGGATACGGATACTGATACATGTACGAGTGCGAGTGCGAATGCGAATTTGAATGCTAATACTAAGATTAATATAAAGTGGAAACCTTTGTATTTTTGTATGTTTGTATTAAATAGGCTCAAAAACTACTGGACGAAACAAAGAAATGTACCATGAATAAAAATCCAATCAAAACATACATGCAAAAGAAAATTCTTTTTCAGAGAGCTTAAAAAATAAATGTCCACCCGTGCGAAGCCGGGGCGGGTCGCTAGTAAGAAATAAAGAGTTCCATTAGCACCTGGAGAACTATACTGGGTATAAAAATATTACTTTTTTGTTTCTACTATAAGAATACTTATCATAAAATCAAAATTATCTTAATATATTTCCCTAAAAACCTTAAGATGTTCTGGGGTAAAATAGGATATATTACCCCAGAACACCACCTTAATGTGATAATAAATGGTGCATGATGTGATGGCAGTGATGATAATGGTGAATATAACTTTCGTTGCAGTAGCATATGCTTTCGATTCTCAAAATTACGCCGAAAACCGCAAAGTCATATCTGTAAGGAATCACGAGTTCTCTCAGTACCTTCGGAACATGATATACCTACTATGGTGTACCAAATCTTACTTTTTGCTTGCATTTGCCTAGGATGCTTCTTAGGAAGCCAAAATCGCTATATGTTTTCTACAAATTTCGTATAGTTCCCTCAATTACTCATGGATCTCATTATGAGGTTACCAATTTTTTGAATATGGTACCAAATTGGAGTTAGTACCCCATACCACAAAGAAAAAGTTTTGAAAATCGGTTCACTAGCGGTGGAGTAATCTTTGAACATACAAAAAAATATGTATATATCCACAGCCGAACATATACTCGTATCCTGGATTTTGGATGTCGGTTAAAAATGCGTAAGCGCATTTATGTAATAAAATGTTAGTTGTCTATTTCATAAACGTGTTCAACGATGACTAATTTATGTTTTTTTCCAGTATATACTTCAATAAAATACGCTATACAATCAGGAAGACAAACAAATCCGATTGTTAATGTTATTGTTAAACATAAAATCTATAGGGGTCATAACGAAGTTAGGAGGGTCAAAGGGAAAATGTCGGACACTTGTAATCATATTATATTCACAATGCAAATAGTTGACCGTCCAGCTGTACGTCAATCAGCCCTAGTTGATAAATGAACGTGGAAACAAACAGCTTAATACAGGGTACCTGCAAAGTATGGGTAATCACACTTTTATTTTTCTCTTATTTAACTGTTAGTCAAGTCATAGTCAGCTGTAGGTAATTCAATGTTAGTGTGTATATTCAAATCCCTCGATCGATGATTTTTCATGGATTCTGTTTATCAGATAGCCACTTTCGAGAACCGGGTACCAAATTTTAAAAGAAACTTTAAAACAATAATTGCATTTTAATTAAAAAATATATAGCGAAAATTTGATCTTAAATACTCGTTTTGATGTAAAGGACCATGGGAAGTAACAATTATATTTATTGATGACATTGATAAAGTGACATTTGCTTTGAGTTGTCTAGATAGAGCCGAAATCACCGACTCGCTATATATAAGGATTCAAGAGTTCTGTACAGCATCTTCGAAACCGGGGAATATATTTGTCCAAATCTTACTTTTTGGTTGCATATACCTGAAATCCTTCAGAAAAAGTGAAAGCACTATATATTATATGTCCATATAAGTTTTAAAGGGTCCCCTAGATTCCTCCTGCATCATCAGATCACCAATTTTGTAATTATTGTTTTTACACAAAAATAAAAAACCGACTTCCAAAGAAAAAACTAGAAAAATATACGGCCCAATTGAGAAACCTCCTTCTTTTTTGGAAGTCGGTTAAAAATAATCTTGCCACACAGCCATCCGTTGTGGGCACACGCTTAGCACATGGAGTCTGTACCTAAATAAGCGTTTATTGAATACCACCAAAAACATCGTGTAGAAAAACAGGCCAAGTCTCGATTGAGCTTATTGTTTATCTCTAAAAAGTAATGAAATCTATACAAAGGCATACAAAGGCAAAGGCTCCTTCCTGTGATTTGTTTATATATGAGACAAACAATCAGCTAAATCGAGACTTGGCCTACTTTTTTACATAATGTTTTTGGTGGGATTTCACGTCTTTGGTAGAAACGTTCTTTTTATTTGGCACAGGTTATCCTCTGTCTGTTTTCAAGCTCTCTCTCAAGAAAGGTAATAGCTATAAAGTTAAAATTTTTACAGATTCTGTATTTCTGTTTCTGCTATGACCCCAAAAAATAAAAACAAAATAAATTAAATATTTAAGAATGCTCACATAATAACATCATCAAGGTATATAAGTTTTTGCCAAATTAAAATGGGAAAATAATTTTTGATTATCTTAATTTTTATAATTTTTTTCTTTATAGTATCATTAAACCCTAGCTCTGTACCGAATTTCAGATTTCTAAGTTCATGGGAAGTAGTAGTTCTATTTTAATTATCATGAGCAAAAGAGTGTCGAGAATGCGAAACTTTGCGATCGCTTCACTTCAGAACTAAGTAACCTACAGACTTGAAATTACGGATTTTAAGTATGTGTTGTAAGTTTACTAGATGGCGAAAATTATAGCTTTCTGCTATTATCCAGAGGTTCTCAAATAGGGGGCTGAAAACAAGGCAATTATTAATTTTATAAATTTTATTTTTATTAATTTTATACAATATTTTCCGGTGCAAACATGTTTATTCATGGAAAAAACGAGACTTTTTGTCTTTCTTCCACTCATGACTTCAATGCTTTACTAATTAGAGATAGTGTATGTAAAAAGGCAAAGATAGGTTCAAGCTAAAACAAACACTTTACCCTCGGACGCGGAGTCAACATTTGCCATCGAGCTTGAAAAGAGCCGATCGCTGGACAATAGTTGTGTGTTCAATATTTCCTGTTGATATTTCCAGTGATTAGAACATTATCAATAGCAACTCTCAATTGGATTTAACAAACTTTTTATTGGATTGTATTAGCATAGTCCACGTCAAAATTATTTAATCCACGGGAGCATTTAACTGGAGTCTGGTGACATGGGAGTGCCACCAAGATGAGCTAATGGCGAAGAGAACCTACCTTTTCTTGATACGTTTTGTCGCATTTTTGACCCTCTCCAAACTTTGGTTTATATAATTCAAGATAGTTCGATTTTTTAAAATATACTGGTGTGGGTAAGCTAGTTAAATTCGCAAAGTTTTAATATTGTAGATGTTATATTTAAGATTTTATAGGTGTCCAAAAATCCATTATTTAACTCACTGATTGTTGTCAAAATTGTTAGGGTACAGCCTGAAATCTTAGAAAGATGAAATTTTGTATGTAACATGATATTAGATAAACTGAACCTAACCGACCCCATCTCCTTAGTATAGAGGGTCAATGTTAACGTATGAGAAACCACTGTCTCTCTTTTAAGAAAAAAAAAACTTAAATTATTAGAAAATAATCCTCACAGCAACGTTAAAAAGACAGAGAAGTCAATTAAAATTCAAAAACCCGATATCACGCAGATTCCCAAATTTGGTGATCGCACGAGAACCTCTCTAGCTATTAGGGACCAAGGACCGGCAAAGTGCAAGTTGGACCAGCGCACACAGACCAAAAAATTGAGAAAACGTGCTTGCCTTGCTTGTGTGCCAAAAGTTAAATAAAAAAAAGTTTCCTCCTGAACGACGACGATTTTGCTAAAATTTTTATGTGTTTAAGGGGACTTAAGAATGGCTTAGGTTCACACATTAACAACGTCAGTCGGGTCCACTAGTTGACTATAAAAGCCCTTGGTCCACTTCACATAATATCTCACTCCATTAACCTAACAAAATACGGACTATTTTAACCAGCAATGGCATAAAAATAGAACCATATGAAACTTTGTGTAACGTATGTTGCGATGTCGGCTTTAGACGGCAAATTACAAGACAACCAGATCACGTGCAGCCGGGTGACAAACATAGCTAACGAAGCTGGCAGCCCGCGGCGTTGTTTCCACAATTTTTGGTGAACGTGCCGCGACTCCACGACTTGACACGTTACATTATATTATGTCAAAAGAAACACATTATCTTCTTCATATGTATAAAATTCTCGTATCACTATGTATGTTACGTTACTTCTATATTATAGTGACTATATCTATCTATTATATAAAAATAAGTCGGGTTTTCCTTCCTGACGGCATAGCTCAAGAACGCACGAACCTATTTCCACGGTTTTGCATTCGTTGGAAAGGTCTCGGGCTCCATGAGGTTCGTAGTGAAAAAAATCAGGAAAAATTTTAAGAGAAAAGATACCACTTATACTTCTATATACGGCTACTATCTATAATACAATAGGTCTAAGTAAGGCAGTTTAAAATAATTGTTTTTATTTAGTTTGCAACCTGATGAAAAGCTACTACTAAAGTCTAAAAAGCTGGCAGTGACAGTTGGACAGAATCAAAAAAAATTGTAAAAGGAATTTGTTGCTAATTAGTTGCCAATAAATCGATTTTGTTGCTCTTGCCGTTTCCGAGATATGGATGTCTTGCTTATGAAGCTTATGAAGCTTATACATAAGCTGGCAGTGACATCCTCAAATCTTTGACGAAAATGAAATTTAATGTGGCGAGAATTTGTTGCCTGTAAAATACCATAAAATCGATTTTCATCGTCATATACACTTACAATGTCAAGTTTCCAAGGCGCTCATTACAGAGCTTTACAATCCGTGGCTTAAAGTTCTAACAATAATAGAGAAAACCACCCAGCTAAGAAGGTGATGAAAGAGAATAGTGAATAAGATAAATAAAAAAAAATGTAATAAGTCGTAATCTGTTTTACTTACAGTAAAAAAAATGTGGTTTGTATGGGCGAGTGTCCCATCGACCTATGTCCATACAAGTCACATTTGTTTTATATATGTAAACATATGGACCTTAAAGTACTATTTTTACTTTTGTTACACCTGTACAAACAGATTACAACTAGTGAGATTACAGCCTGTTTATACACAGACGACGTTATTACGGTGTTATAGGGCAAGTTTTTGAAACAATTCTCATCTATCGAGCACCGGGGGCGCTGGGGGCACCGGGGGCCTCATCCTACAACTTCCAAGTGTAATCAAAGGATAAAACCTTGTGGAGTCAAGTGGTTGCATAAAGGAAAATTCACTTACTGCTATAGCGGACGTCCGCGCCCCAAACATTGGAATGAGATGCGCTCCTAGTACGGGCTCAGTGTTTAGACACTATTAGTTATTTTTATTTTAGCTGTGTGTTACAGTTAAAGACAAAATACAATTCAATAACAATAACAATAGCACTGAAGACAAATACAAACAATTATTTCTTAGTAAACGGTGTTTGTACGCTATATTTTATTTACACACACCTATGTTGGCTAACTTGAGAACACAATGACAGCCACATGGAGTAATAATTTACATGTCTATCAGTGGCGACACTACATGGTGGCAAGCCGTCAAAATGCCACGGGCGCCCAGCCGGAAGTGGCCCCCGATCGGCCTACCAAGACAAGTAGCAAACGATTATTTTTTACAATAATCGCTTGACGTGTTTTTATATTGGATTGACATAGTGGAAAGAAAACGATACGCCACGGACCTCGAACGGTATAGTTACGTCACTGATATATATAGATAACTAGAGTTTTGTAAGGCTGTTAGTCAAATTACCTAAATAACTTAAAAATCTAAAGTTATTCAACAAATAACAAACAAAAGTCAAAAACTTAGAGGCTCCCATTTTTTGCAGCAATTTTGTGTGGCAGTTTTCTAATAAGAAAATGTTATTTGACAGCTACTACAATTTTTTTTCATAAAATCTACAGCAGCCAACTCTTCAACCTTAACGGGAATTCAAGCTTATATAAAGTCATAGTTGGTTCAGCGAGAGAATTTGCATAGGAATGGCAGATTACGCCACCATAGGCGTTGAGCCAGGTACCGCTCCTGCACTTCCAATGCACCCACTTTACAATGCCATTCGGCCGAATAAGAATTCAACCCGCAATTCCGACCTAATTTAGTTATTTCGTAATACTGTCTTGAACTTTTTGGTTAAAGTTAAGTAACCTGATTAGGGCTTTAAAGACCACTTTCCGTGTAAGCGCCAGATTACCAAATGAGAAAATATTTTGCATTGCGCAATTGAAAACTTTCGTTTTCCTAAACTTCTGGTTTTTTTTTGGAATATTAGATAAAGCAAGTGTACCATTAAACGATTCATAGCCAGTTGGTGGACATAGTCTAAATATAATAAGACATAATCTAAATTCTATAAAACCAAATTATTTAGGTGCGCAAGCTAACCTGATGATGAATGAACTTTCCTAATAGTTTGACTTCTGATAATATTATTTTATGTTTAGTTATTTTGTACTTCTATGATACACATCAAGCGTGTCTAAATCGTCTCCTGGAACTAAATCGAAGTAGACGGTAGACGATCTTGGGTGTGAAGTGGAAACCACATGCTGATTACAATCAGCTCATGTTTGTGTCTGATCAGCGCCACGGCAAACACCGCCATTATAGCTAATTGCTAAACTACTGAGTCGTGATGCGCGCTGCGTGTGACGCTCGAATTATTATCATTAAACTTTATATTGGTAATACTGTCACGGGGATTAAAGGGCACCGGGAGACTACTGGCTGATAGATAAGCGTAGTCAAAAGGTTTTCATTTTTTCAGATCATTACATCACGTTCCCAAAATCTTCGCATTTTTTCCGGATTTCAAAATTCCGCGCGAGCGAAACCGCCGGCAAAGGCTAGTTAAAAATAAATAAAAACTGCGTGATAGTACATAAAAAGCTTACCGTAGCTTCTGCTGCTGCTGTATCAATATAAATAAATAGACGGGTATAGAAACAAAGGTGACTTTCTTCACTTTTACAGACTTTGAGAAAAACGTAGAAAACCTGTATCTTTGAAGATATAAAGGTTTTTGAAGTTTTATTATTTGTCTTTAATAGTGTAATGTTATATGTATACGGAATACGTATGCACATCAGTGTGCCAGCCTAAGAATCGAAATACTATCTGGAATACAAGAATTGAGCCCCTGAATTTCCGCGTTCGTGTTAGGTTAGGTTACCCTACCTAATTGGTATTAATAACATAAATTATTATTACTACTACAGGTCGGCCTGTTGTCTAAATTTGACCATTTATATCCATCTTGTATAAAGGCATAAAGGTCTCGTTACCAGGCCATTAAATTTTATATAAAAAAACACAGACGTCAACCATAAACAATAGAATATTTCGTGTATGATTAACGTGTCTTGTTAAAATATTGTAGTGTGCGTGGCGTTTTAAATTAATAAATATATGAAAGATAAAAGCATATTTTAAAATTGGTATTCCACGCTCGTCCTCCTATAAACTATAACTGCGTCTTTCGTAAAAAGGGGTGCAAAGTTTTCCACTCGCGTATCAATATATAGATAAGTCATACACTAGTCTCAAAATCATAGAACCAGCACCGACATGCCTCTAAGATTTTACTGGGATCAAATATCAACAGGATGTAAAAGAAGTCGATAAGAATAACAAACTACGTCACATCTTGAAACACGGAATGAAACTTAGTCATAGAATGGCCACAGCATCAGGCCGTAAGTACATCTTTCCTCTTACAAGCCTCATTTGCATCACAACTTTTTCACGCTAGCCTGAACTTTCATTAAAATCCCTATTATCTAGTATTAAACATCCAGTTATACATGTACACTGCCTGGTAAAAATATCGGATCCGGATTTTATTAATTTAGTTTGAATTTACACTATACTTAAACGATTATCATGATATCATATTAGTATTATAAATGTAAAAGTTTGTTTATTGGATGTTTATGCGTAAACTACTTTAAGACTACATGACAGGAATTTTGATAAATTATTTCGTTGATATAAATCAACCCTAAGGACCCAGTAAAGGAATGGGCCCGCTCGATCGAAGTATACCACGGCCTCACAGCAAATAGCGTGAAACGGCGATGTGCTGTGTTTCGTTCAGTTAGTGAGTTTACCGGTGGCCCAACATCCCTAATCCCCCTATCCCTATCCCTATTCTCATTCCCTATCCACTCATAAAGGCCGGCAACGTACTTGCGACACTTCAGTAACCCGTTTTCTCGTTTGCCCCCTAAATATAATTTAAAAAAAAATTGCCTTTGATCGGTTGGTGACTTTACAATGTACTGATGACGATTCTGTGGACGCTCGCATGATGATCTTGCCGACTAACGAACATCCAACATCGGCGATTATGAAGACCCTGTATTAGGTGAGGATTCTGAAGGCGCCCCATTTCTCTACCCGCGGGTGTAATAGGTCGGTTCCTGGAGGTTGTTGGAGGCTTTATCTATCACCGGCAGACATCTCCGGGGAATCCCGCCCGGGTTTGCGGCCATCTTGCGTATCCCGGGATGAACCTAATCACCAGCGATCGATAGCCTATTAAAAGTAATGACACCTGCGGTGGTTTTTTGAGCAGGATATTCACTGAACTCTCGACTGGGTTTGACATAACGCAACCATTTAGTGTAAGTCAGTTATGACTTAATATGCCTATGACTTTGATTCCTTGAGAACATGGATTGTTCTCAAGGAATCAATTTTTTTTTTCATATAATCAGCTTAATAACAATACAACTAATGGTCTTTAAAGATTGTCGCTATAAAACATTATTATTTCACTCTATTTAAAATTACAAAAAGGTAAATTGTTCGTCATTTGATTCAGTAATATTTCATTCTATTTAAAATATTTAGACTTCTTCTCTCCTCTTGTTGTGACGTCACTAACTCAATATTTCGAGATAAAAATTAAATTTTAAATGCTATGTCACTAAACAAAACTTTTTGTGATTTCTATGGGCAAACTCATGTCTTTCGGGCGCTTGGCCATATAAATCACAATTTTTTTTTTCGCTATCAACGCTGCTACTTTCACGGTGAACTCTATGCATACGATCCTTAAAGTTATCGCTTACTTTTGTTACACCCGGTATAAAAAATTTTGCTTTTGCCTCGCGTTGAATCCCTTAATTGCGGAAAATGCGATTATTATGGAGACACGATGTTTTCCCAAGACCAAAAGTTCCTAGAGTATATTATGTTATTTACTCTCCATCGTTTCAACTAAGTCTATGCCAAAAATTAAGTCCATTAGTTGCTTCGTTAGGGTGTAAAGGAAGGAAAAACGAACAAACTCACGATCAACATTTCTTATTTATAATATTGATTTATAAAATAAATAAAAACATACGCCTACATTTTACGGCACAAGTATATTTAAATATTTTTTAAAATTTTCTAATAAGAAAGCTATCTTGAGTAAATAGTAGATGTTCGCAAAAAAATGAAAATGACGCTCCAGATATGAAATCCCTATTAATCTTATTTGAATAGATCACGTAATGATACCCCAGGGCTTCCCTTTTATTACCTAGATAACCGAAAGTGGGCTCATAAAACACATTAAATGCGTACTAAAACGTAACGCGTCACAGAAATCGGTAAACCGTACGAAACAATTGCCTACGAATATGCGGCCAAATTACATTTACAATTCATGAAAACAGTTATCCCTATATCCATCTAGCTCGCACGTATAGCGTCGCACTCTTCCCACCTACTTAGCACCTACGGGGTACTCTATGAATATTTTTTCCGTCGTTGTTGACTTAATTTTATGTCGGTACATTTAAACGAGTTCGATTCGAGTAGGTTACAAGTTACATTACGAATGGAAACCAAAGAGAATATGGAAACAATCGCTTTTCAAAAAGAGAACGCACTCTACTTGTTTTTTTTTTTATATATCGCTAAAAGCGTTTACACTAACACTTATCCTGGTAACTGGTATATGAATGTCAGTTTGTACTTCAGTATACTATCGGAGAGGTTGATTTGTATCCAGTCGACGGACGTACGTCGTTAGATCGGATAATGTCAATTCCATGTTAGTTGCTAGACGTGTAGCAGTCTAGCTATGAATCAACTTCCCCTTTTATATGTAGGTTTGTTATACCCAAGAGTTCACTGCGCTTGTTAGCATACATGCAGCAAATTCTCGAGACTTATCTCAAGATAACCGAAGATAAGCAGCGACTAGCAGTCTAGCACATCAAGTGCTGCTCCGGCTACATTTGCAATATTTTTAAAGTATATTCTAACGCACTTGTGCGGGCGATAGGAGGGCGGGACGGGGTTGGGGAGGGGCCTGGGAATTTTCCACCCAATTACTCTGCTCGTTTGCAGTAACGATAACCTGTTCAAGTATGTAGGTGCAGTATTCTACTGCGCGTTCGTAGTACGTCACATCCGATGCCTGGTCCAAATCAACGAGAAACGGCAATTTTTATCGCGATAGTAAGGGTTAATCGCATAATTTGATGGCCACATTGCTGTTTGGTTTTTATCATCAACTAGGGTTAAGGTAAACAAGTACTTGACATGTACCATAACATCCTTCTTCTTCTTCCTTTTATTTATGGCCGAATCAGTGAGTTG
>JAOTAV010009162.1:0-27972 GCA_026546445.1 Cyclargus thomasi | reverse complement strand
GTTCTGTATCAAGGATGCTGATACAGAGCCAGACTAAGGATTTAAGTTAGTCGCGTTATGTCAGCCGACCTCATGACGTAGGTCTTTCAACTGGCTCTATTTCAGTCTCCTCGATGATACATCAGAAGCTAAAATAAACATTTTATACCGGTGTCATTTTAAAAATCTATTATTTAACATCCACACCCCTCTGTCAAATTACTTCAAAGATCCTTGTAATAATGAAAATTTATCGCGCTATCGAAGGCTCTTAGTTCGGCAAGACTTATAAATAGATTGATTTGACGTCAGTGGGACTGACGTCGCTCGATGATCTTCCTGTTCAAACACCGCTCATATATTTCAGCGATCTGTCGAGAGCCCTGCCTGCACGGCGGCCGGTGTATAGCGCCGGACCGCTGCGTCTGTTTCCACGGCCTCTCCGGCACGAGATGCGAGATCGATCGACGAACAGGTAAATTAAATTTGAATACAAAATTTATTCTAAATATAAATAAAAAATATTCTATTTAAACTGATTAATGTTTCTTTAAATTGATTTTATTGTTATCAGACTAATGTTATTATAGATTTTGTGTATTACAGAATTCGAATCAATACGTAGGTATGCAATGAGAAACTCTCATCGTCGCGTCACTTCTGAGGCCCTACTCTTTGGCCTCTCTTGAGGGGCACTTTCAGTTCAATGCCTAAGCGCGAGTGGGACAGGCCTGACACAACGCAAGATGTTTCACGTCCGTTTATTGCAATAGACCTCTCGTTCCCAAGCATCCTCCATATTTAATGTGAATTCCTAATGTCTCTTTTCCAGGTCCATGCTACACGGACACGCGCGGCGCTCTATGTACGGGCGCGCTAGAGGGCGTGGTCTGCACCAAGCAGCTGTGCTGCGCCACTGTGGGTGTGGCGTGGGGACACCCGTGCGAGCGCTGCGCCGACCTCGACTGCCCGCCAGGACACCTGAGGAACTTGGCCACTAAGGAGTGTCAGGTGAGTTAAAACTAGCTCTTGGTGCAGTGGTCACGTGGCGTGCTTGTTTCACGTTTTTATTTAGAGCAACGCTGCATTACGCGTCCGTTGCGTAACTTCAACATGTATGAAACAAGCACGCCACGTGACCACCACGTGCCAACGGGTGGTAACACGTTTATAGTTCAACTTAGTTGTGCGCGCCGCTTTATGTGTGGGTGAGCCTTGTATACTCGGACAGCGCCTGCTACGTCACTGCCGCGTGAATCAAAGATGTGTATATACATAAGTGCAGGCACACATAGTGCCGCGCGTACAACTGAGTTGTACTATGTATATGTAACATCTTACAGATTTGTGACGTTTAATAACTTTTCGTTTGTTCTAGGACATAGACGAGTGTCTCGCCGTCCCCGGGCTGTGCGAGGGAGGGCGCTGCGTCAACTCTATAGGGTCGTTCTCGTGCGAGTGTCCGCCGGGACAGAGACGACACAGACTGACTAACAACTGCGAGGATATCGACGAGTGTGAGGATCCTGATATATGCCCGGTATGTTTATCTATTGTATAAAAATAAGTCGGGTTTTCCTTCCTGACCATATAACTCTAGAACGCACGAACCGATTTCCACGGTTTTGCATTCGTTGGAAAGGCTTTGAGTACCGTGAGGTTTGTCGCAAAAAAAAATTAGGAAAAATTTCAAGAGCAAAGTTATCACTCGGACGGAGTCGCGGGCAACAGCAGGTAGCTACTATGAATAAATAAAAAATATGACTTATATACATCCACCGTAACTAAATTTAAAAAGACGAACAGACTAGTTTGGTTTTCATTTAATTTAAAAAGACGAACAGACTAGTATATTGATAATTAAAAATAATGTTAGATGCGCCCTTTTCCCTTATGAGTTATTGTTAAAATGGATGAATAATATAATCAATTTTTTTTATTTAAATGAGGGATACATGACGGGTAATTGACCTTTATAAAATAATATGTTATTAATCAACTTTCTCCTCTTTGTGAGGATTAAAGAATAGATGAATGAACCCATACATTCATGCTGTGATGGATAAAAATCTTGCTGTCACATTTCAACTTGTAAACACATTTTGATACCTTAAATATTACATGCGTTGATTTGGATTACTAAAAGACTACTATTACCCCAGTCCTAATGTTTCTCTGCCCGCTTATTCTTAAAAATATTTATACAGTGTTTACTAATCAAGGTTAGCTATCCCTTTATATAGTGTGACGTTTTCAATATTCCAAAAAAGGACAGCAAATCTTGATTAGTTAAATACTGTTTAATTATTTTTTTTTATGAATAAGAGAACTAGTGGACTCTAGATATTCCCTGTCATGAAAATGTATCAAAAATACTTTAACATATGCCCAATCTATTTTTAGATAAACTGTTGTATAGAATAACTTTTCGATTACATTAAGTCTGTACATAACTGTACGTGTATGCCCTGTACGTAGATGCTAACTATCAATATTTATTTTTTGGAAAAGTCTGCTAAAGGGTTGATAGGCATTCTGTCGGTGAGTTGTCACTGGGTTTTTTCTTTTGCTAGTGCATTTTAGAAAAAAAAAAGAGGATTACATATATCGTATAAGTATTTTAAATTTGAAATTATTTTCAGAATGGAAAATGCGTGAACACGGAAGGCGACTATTATTGTTTGTGCAATCCACACTTCATACCGAGTCCTGATAAGAAGTTTTGTATTGGTAATATAATTTGCTTTGATTTTCTTAAAGGTTTTAGACTTGGTTAAATGTTATTTTATAAATGTCATTGAAGAACAACGTTACAAGTAAACGAGGGCTAAATGTTTTTGACATTCCTGCCCCCCTAGACAAGTGGCAAGCGGTTATCGTTAACGAAAACCGCTTGGCATGTTTATGTATTGGATTGACGTTGTCGAACGAAAAGTCACATGATCTAGTCGTCGCGTCGTTCCAAAAAGGCAATACAAAAACACGCCAAGCGATTTTCGTAAACGATAATCGCTTGCCACCTGTCAAGGGAGGCTGATGTCCAAAATAGTAACCATTTAAGATGTCAAGTGTGCGACTGAGTGCATTCACAATCGCATGACCAGTGACGTCACACAAGCAAACGTTTGTAACCTTGTTTAGAAACGTTTGCTTTTTATAAAAGTTATATCTCGAAAACTTATTGTATCTTATTAATTCTTCGATGACTTTGCCCGCAACTTCGTTGCGCAAAAATTTATCACGCGGGATCCGTACATTTTCCCAGGATAAAAAGTATCCTATTTGTTGCCCAGACCGAATAGCTATTAAATAAAAAAAGATTTATTCAAATCCGTCCAGTAGTTCCTGAGATTAACTTTTTTTGTCGATATTTGTTCTATTACTTTTTCTTAGCAACCCCACATTAATTGTTTTTTTTAATATTAAATCACTCCAATTTTACTGTTTTATTATACGTATAGATTTTATGATGAAATAAAAAGAAAAATGCAACAAATTTTCATTTGATTTTTTTATGTCCAGACGGTCGCGTGAGCAGCTGCTACACGTACGTGGGTGGTAGCGGCGAGTGCGGCGACCGCCTGCCGATGCCGCTCTCCAACCGCGACTGCTGCTGCGGGTACAACATGGGCCGCGCCTGGGGCGACGACTGCGCGCCCTGCCCCCCGCGCGGCGCCGGTCAGTACACACCCAGCATAGCAGCAGATAGTAGCGCAAGATCTAATTTGTATGATATAAGTAACACCTAGTTCTGGTAGGGAGGGGGGGGGGGGTGAGGGATTAGTTCGCAGATTATCCAAAAATTTGCAAGGTTATAACAAATTTCGGAGTTTGATATTGAGTATATATGATGATATAAATATTACAAGAAATTGTGTTTGTTTGTCCTTTCTTCACACCACAATGAACCAAACAACTGACTTGTGCTTAGAAGAAATTGATGAAGCATTACATTTGTGGTCTTGAGAAAACGTCATGTTTCCAAAGTATTCGTGTTAATCATTTCGTATAAATTTTGACATCCGACATTATTTGGTTTCTGACCGTATTTTCTACAGCGGAATGGACGCACCTCTGCGGCGGCGGCAGCATCCCTCCCAACTGGCGGCGCAACGACTCGAGCGGGCACGAGTACGGCGGTGGCCTCGAGCCCGCACAACCCATAGCCAAGATTAACGAGTGCATGCTGAGGAACGGGATATGTGGACTCGGAAATTGTATCGATAAGGATATCGGGTGGGTAATTTGGACGTAGGAGAAGGAACCAGTCCCCATAGCTGTGATCGTAGCGTTCGTGCGAACGTTGTAGCGTCGTCACTTCGCGACGTCGCTGCGATGTTTTCTTAGTTTTAGCTTGACGCGTCGTCGCATGCGTCGTTATAACAGAGCGTCGGATAAGATACCGTCTTTGAAGTTCTAACACCCCGTAAGTTATTAACTAACTACTAAAACGCATGGTTTAAGTTAACGTGATCTAGTCGGTTTCGAATATGTCAAACTCATACAAAACAAGCGAAGCGATTATCGTAAACGATACTCGCTTGACACTTGTCTAGGGGGGCAGCTCTCGTCCACTTACTCACTGTGTAGAAATGGACCACTGGTATTGTATATGCGTTGATCAAGTAGGCCAGGCCCAGCGCAGCGTACTAGTTGGCCCTGATTTTAGCGCTCTTTTAACGGCATGCAGCATGACATACGCTACGTCAGCGTATATGAAGGAGTGGGCTATCTACGATCTAATACGCGATTTAAATACTACGCACTGTCTAGGGTGTCTAGGCTGTAGGCTGTTACATTTAGCATCATTTTTAATAAACGAGTTTTGACTATAATTTCGCTTAGGTCGGTAATACCCGAAGATTCCACGCAACTTCATGTATTTTATACATCGTAACAATTTCGAGTTTCACAATTTGAACTTTACCCTTTCCTTCTCCTTAGCTACCAATGCCAGTGCTGGGACGGCGCGGAGTCGGCGGAAGTGGACGGCAACCCGACCTGCATAGACATCGACGAGTGCGCTCTGCAGTACTGTCGCGGTGGGGAGTGTGTCAATAAACCCGGGGGTTTCGAGTGCAGGTTTGTATAGTTAGTTCAACTCAGTCGTGCGTGCGGCCCTATGTGTAGGTAAACCTTGTATACTCCGATGACGCCGGTCGCGTCACTGTTATAAATATAAACGAAAGTTGTGCATTCACAAGCGCATGCACACAAAGAGCCACGCGCACAACTGAGTTGAACTATCTGTAATTATTTAGTTTTTTATTCATTGTAATACAGAATTTCAATACCAATAATTATAATGCGATTCTGCATTTGTAAAAAAACATTAATTGGTACAGATGTGGATGCGTATGTGTGAATCAATGCGGAAATTCAACATTTGCGGATGCGGATGCGAATATTTATAGCACCCCTAGTTGTAATTTGTGATAAATTTTAATGAAGCTCAATTTGTGTACTTCTTTTAGTATTTCTTAGCTAAGCCATAGTAGAATAAATTTGTTGTATTAATATGTATAATTTTTAATATTAAGTATCTTTGTATTTAGCTATTTTTCTATAGTTTAATATTGTGTCTTCCAGATGTCCACCCGGCTTCGACCCGGTGGAGAACGGTTTACGATGCAGCGACAAGAACGAGTGTGAAATGACTAACGGTGGCATGTGTACCAACGGTGTCTGTACTTATACTGACGGAGGGTGAGTTTGCATACATTGTTTGTTTTGATGTTTGTAGGTACTTTTTTGGTGACGTTTATTATACGACTAGCTGTTGCTCGCGACTATGTCCGCTTTAAACTTTATAAAATATTCTGTTTTTAAGTGTGACTGTTGTAATACAATAAGCTGAAGATTTGAAATCGCGCGGGTCCAAACTGCGTGATTTCGGATGTGTCTGATAAAATAAAATAAATAAATAAAAATAAAATATTTTCCCAGCTACGTGTGCACGTGCAACCCCGGCTACGAGTCGACAGAGACGGGTCACGCGTGCCGTGACGTGGACGAGTGCGCGGACAACCCACGCGTGTGCCGGCGCGGACGGTGCCGCAACACGCCCGGTGGGTACGAGTGCGCGTGCGAGCCGGGCTTCGCGCGCACCGCCGCCGGATACTGCGCCGATGTCGACGAGTGCGCCGACAAGTCGCTGTGCCAGGTACTAACGCTATATTCTATCTAGAAAATATACTCCTATATGTATACGATAGCATTGGAAACCTGTAAAATCTTTAAGAAATGATCACCGGGTGCTAGAAATACAGCAGCCAATATGTAATGATTTGAGATGTCAAATGGCCGTCTGTCATTTTAAAAAGCGATAACTTTTACGCCGCTGACCACCGCGTTTTCTTCCTTTTGCCATCGTGCGCGCTCTGCTCATTTATATCGCACCCAGTGAACGAATAAGAGACCAAGAACAAAAATCATTAAATTTTAAAAAAAAATCTTTTAACACTCTACAATTTATAATGTACAATGTGCAATTGATCCACCTAACCTAACCATCTTTTTACTTTACTTCAGGGCGGTCGTTGCGTGAACAGCGAGGGTTCATTTGTCTGCGTGTGCGAGGCGGGGTACCGCGCGGCGTCGCGATCTGCGTGCGTGGACGTGGACGAGTGCGCCGAGTTGCGGGTGTGCCGCAACGGACGGTGCCGAAACTCGCCAGGGTCGTTCCGCTGCGACTGCCTGCCCGGATTCACTCTTAGTGCTGACGGACGGACGTGTCTAGGTATACTATACATAACTATATAAACGATAAAAAAATTGAAAGAGCCCTGCGGGATTGTAAAAATTTGTCCAATGGGTTTGAGAAACAATTAACCAAAATAGAATTCTCTATGTAAGAGTCATTCTTATCTCTAAATACTTGTTTCAGACGAAGTTCAAGACTTATGTTACGAGAAATACGAGGAGGGCCACTGCTCTGGACCCGGTACCACCCCTGTTACCAGGTCACAGTGCTGCTGCAGCTCTAGTAAAGGTTTGTGCTTGTATCAATAAAACTTTTTTGTAAGGACATTTACCCCTTGCAAAAATATTTAGACAATAAGCTCCAAATAACAGCTGAATTAAAATTATCGCGGTCTGTTGCACCATTTCCCAAAAAGTCTCAGATAGGTAAACCGTAACAGGCCCTAAGTATGAAAAATCTGTTTATATTGACATATTCTTCAAACTTACACCGCTGTTTCACCGCTTACTGATAAAGTTACTCTTAGGTTGTCCACAACTTTTTGAAAGATTCTCCATACAACATCTGCCAAATAAAGTTGTGGAAAGAGAGACATCTGTAAGCGGTAAAACGGTAAAGCGTAATTAAAAAAAGTGTAAGGGCCGCGCGCACAACTGAGTTTAACTATAGCTTGACCACAACCTCTGTACCGCGCCCTGACGGAGTAGTGCGGCTGGTAACTATGGTAATCCTCCGCCATCCGCCGCGCATCGCCGCTCTTACTCCCAAGGCGATAGCGCTTGTGTTCGAGCTAGAACTATATCATATTTGTAAACATTTTCCAGGCTTACACCTCGGTTGGGGCGTGTCCTGCAAGGCTTGCCCCGCCCAGGGTACGAAGGAGTACGACATTCTCTGCCCCGAGGGTCAGAGTAAGGACAACGGAGGGGCCGACATCAACGAGTGCAACATGATCCCCGGGATATGTCCCCACGGCACCTGCGAGAACCTCGAGCCGGGGTACAAGTGCATCTGCGACCCGGGGTATCATCCCGATGCTGATGGCATCTGCAAGGATATCGACGAGTGCGATATGCATCAGTCGGTGAGTGGCCTCTGTTGTTTAAAAAAAGCCCGCTATCCCTACTTCCATTATAGATGCGATTATAAGTCGCTAACTTAAAAACAGGCCAAGTGCGAGTTGGACTCGCTCACGCAAGATAACGTACCAGTAAAGAGCAACATTTTAGAAACAAAAGTCAAACGGCTTTAGTTTTATACTTCCTAACAACCAATAGTACGATGTAGACGTAATGCAGCGCCATCTAGTAGCAAGAAGAAGACCCTTAAAAATACATTTGTTGTATGAGAGCCACTCTTAAATATTTAATTTATTGCGTTCTTAATATTTGTTGTTATAGCTGCAATAGCTGTGGAAATTTCAACGTTCTAGCTATTACCGTTCTTGAGATACAGCCTGGAGAGAGACAGACGGACAAGTAGACAGACAAGCAGACATCAAAGTTTTAGTTATAGGGTCCCGTTTTTACCCATTGGGTACGAAACCCTATAAAGCAAAACTCCTGTTCCAGTACTGCACCGGCGGTCAGTGCCGCAACACGGCGGGCAGTTTCACGTGCGTGTGCCCGCCCGGCACGCGCTACGAGCCCGACGAGCAACTCTGTCGCGATATCGACGAGTGCGACGGTGAGATATACGTCGAATACGATCGCGGGGACATACCCCCGCGCGTCCCGGCAGGTGACTTTGATGTATAATGCCTGCACGAACGCCTTTGTCCATTACAAATAGTTCGACTCAGTTGAGCGCGCGGTCCTATGTGTGCGTGCGCTTGTGAATACACATCTTATGTGGCAGTGACCCAGCAGGCGGCGTCCGAGTAAACAGGGCTTACCTACACATAGGGCTGCGTGCATAATTGAGTTGAAATAACTATAACATTATTACATTTATATTACGGGGGTAATATAAATTACATTTACCCCCGTACCCCCTGGCCTAGAACTTGACCACTTCATATTAACTTTTTACGTCGTTTGTTTTACTGCAAGATTCCGTCGTCACGTGCTTGAATATTATGTAGTCTTTCGCGTTATCAAAGTTATATAAGGGATTATATTAGGTTTTCAAAATATAAGCTGTGACTGTCTGTTATAAGTGTCACTTACATTACCAAAAATCCTTTAAAAAAAAGTGCCTGCTCATATTGACACTAAATAACTTGCAATTTAAAAATAATGCCTGAAATAATACAATTCATTCAAGTTAACTATTAATTCTGACATATGTCGTAAATAAATTATTCCACATTTATTGATTAACTTATAAGACAAACCATTTTCAAACATTAAAATATATGTAAATGTCATATTCAAAGGATAAAATCCTAAACACCAAATATTTACTCATGCCATGCTGATCTTTAACAATACACAGCTTTGTAAACTTACAATAGATTTAAAAAAAATGTTACATTGAAAAAAATATGTTTAGTATTTAATTTTTGTAATTCTTTATTATTCCTAAATTTTAATGGTACTTCAGACCGTAAATTAGACATTTTTTTATGAAAAACCTTACAAAGTTGTTAGTAACTTTAAATTTGATAAGAATTCTATGACTGCCTCTAACGTGTACAATATTTCAGAACACTCGAACCCGTGTGACAACGGCCGCTGCATCAACACACATGGCAGCTACGAGTGCGAGTGTGAACACGGCTTTGTGTTGGATCCGACCGCTCAGCATTGCGTTGGTAAGACATTTACTTGGCAGATTTACTACTCGTCAATAACTGAGACGAAATATTCAGACGAAAAAATGTAAATGTTCAGACGAAATATTAACTGCGTGCACATAGTATGAATCAGTTTTCGGCTCCAGCACTGACGTCATTTACTGCCTCAATTCCCTAGAAGCATAACTTTTTTTTCTTGAATAACAACGACAATTTACCAATAAAATGATCAATATATAAATAGACAACCGCCGTGGTTCGTGCTGGCGTCGCGTCGTGGACGGTCAGTGCGAGGCGGCGGCGGCGCGCCCGCTGCTGCGTGCGGAGTGCTGCTGCGCGCTCGGCCTAGCGTGGGGTTCACCGTGTGAGCCCTGTGAGCCCGATCACTGCCCCTGCCCTAAAGGATTCGCTAAGGTACAACTTTATTAGGCCATGTCTTAATAAATATAATTCTTGTGTGCGTGTATATGTCATTAAACTTTGTCGATCGAAATCGATTTTAATGATATAAGCCAGGCAATATTAAAAGTGACACCATGACTTAAGAAAAATGATTAGCACTGATCTTATGTACTTTCGAAAATTCAAATAAAGAGAGTCAGCCACAAATAATCTTTAGAATATTTCAAAGAGGGATAATATTTGTCTTAATATCACAACTTTTTCAGCTGGATGGTGCGACGTGCCGTGACGTGGACGAGTGCGCGCTGGCGCCGGAGCTGTGCGCCGGAGGAACGTGCGTTAACACAGACGGCTCCTACCGCTGCGACTGCCCGCCCGGACTCACTCTAGACTCTACGGGTGTGTATAGCCCAGTCGTGGGCAAACTAGTTACTGTTAGACCATGTCACGTCAGTGGACGAGTGTGCCATAGCGTGACGGTGCCTAATTAGCGTCACTATCCTGCATTGCGCTATTTTTCGAAGGCTTTTAGTCAAACAGTCTTATCGTCAACAAATTGCTGTAGAATACCAGCTTTTAATCTTTTCTACTTCCTTCCCATTCAAAGGCAACTTCGATAGTGTGATGCAGAACTGTGGTATTATTAGAAACACCGCAAAGGTATAAAATGAATCATTTAGGCATTCTAATGTTATTAGAATCAGGCATAATTTGCGAAAATCCACAGCTTAAAATTTAGCAAATTATGTTTTTCACTGCTTGTCTGTGTCGATGCTTGCAAGCGAGTGGATGCACATGCAGCTGCGAGAGTTGAAGTTTATTTCGTGGTATTTTGACAAAAATATAATGGGGGAAATTGAAAGAGAGCAAGTTGATTTGGTCGATTATGTAAATTCCATGTAAGTCGTGATCTGTCTGAGGCTGAGGTTGACATAACCCGACAAAATTACTTAGATCCACGATCTGTATGTGTTTCAACTTATTTTATTGTACAACATTTTAGTTCTAATGTCATTACAGGCAACCGTTGCGTGGACACTCGTCGCGAGTACTGCTACACGGACTACGTGGGCGGCCGCTGTCAGAACCCGCTACAGGTTGAAGTCTATAAGGCGGTGTGCTGTTGCTCTAGTCTAGGCAAGGCCTGGGGGGACAGTCGATGCGAAGCTTGTCCTAAGAAAGGTAAAGTATTTAAGTAATTTATGGTAAATCCAATGACGAGTCTAATGTATGTTATATTCGACCTACATTACGTACATTGGTGCTAAAACAAACTAGTTTTTAAAAAACAAAGATGATAATTATAATGTTACGTAATGTTTTTATTCCTAATGTTTTAACTCAAAATTCCCGTGTCTCGTAAATATTCAGTCATGCAATATTCATTAGGTCTGAGAATCGGTTGCTAAACGCCCAACGATTAGTTAAAAATTGAATAGCTCACTAAAGATATAAAAATCCGAGCATAAACTTGCCCTTTTTTTCCTCAGGCACCGACGCCTACCGCAACCTCTGCTTATCTGATTTCACCGGACCCGGCGGCTCGTGGGACCAAACCGGCCCGGGCGGTCCCAACGGCACTTCCATATGGGGCCAACTACCCGACGGCAGTTACGGGCGTGGTGGGGAATACGGCAGCAACGACACATGGGGTCACGGGCAAGGTCATCGCCCAGGCATGATACCAGGGGTTACCCCTGGTCAGATGGACGTGAACGAGTGCTCAGCTTTCCCGGGACTGTGCGGGCATGGTAGATGCCGGAACATGCCCGGCACCTTCACGTGCGACTGCTATCCGGGTTACGAAAAGGTACTTTTTCAGATAAAGTTTTTGGTAACAAAACTATGATAATATAGTATAGAAAAGGTAGCCATTTCAGAAAGCTTTAATATAATCAGCGATCAAGACCAGTTGTATTACATGGGAGAGTCATGAATTTGCCTTTTGTTCGAACGGAGTGCTCGTTGTGTTGTGTTTCATTCAGTGTGTGAGTTTACGATGGCCCAACTTCCCTAATAAAAATAAAATCCCTATTCCTTCCTCCTCCTTATAAAGGCCGGCAAAGCCTTTGCGACTCTTCGGATGTCGCGGGTGTCCATGGGCGACGACAGTTGCTTACCATCAGGTAACCCGTCTGGTCGTTTGCCCCTTGAATATCATAAAAAAAATCCCCCTTTGCTGTTTAACCTCGGCTTTGGCATCGTAAGTTAACAAAATTTTGGTTATTGCTGCCTTAAAGCAAGGACCAATGGCAGGTCCATATTAGTGGCGTAAATTCACGTCAAAAATGTTGTGCCCTTTATATTGAACGTGCGTGAACTTCACATAACCGTCCCACTTTCTCGTTCACGTTTTTCAACGAACGTGTCACGTTTCGCGGCACTACTCTACATCACACTAGTAGCTCTACCAGATAGTATTTATTGATTCTCGATAACGATTACGTAAATTTTAAGTTTAGCAAATTTTATAGCGCCTCTAGTGGTCACTCACGGAACTGAAATTTACCATACTAAAAATTTACGTAGTCGCTATCGAGTATAGATAAATGTTATTGCGTCAAACTCATGGTACAGCTACTGAGGCCACCATAACAAGTGCCCTATTATCAGGATTCGAGTAACCACACGTGCGTGGACGTGGACGAGTGCGCGATAGTGGCGGGCGTGTGCGGCGCGGGCGAGTGCCGCAACAGCCCCGGATCCTTCTCCTGCCACTGCCGCCCGGGGTACACCACCGACGACCTCAGCAAAGTCTGTGTGGGTGAGTGCGCCGGCAATGTTCACAGATACTGCAAATTAGTTGTGCGCGCAATCCTATGTGTGCGTAAATATCTTTTAATCGTACGACTTCGCCATGTGAATGAAAGTTGTTTAATTACATTCGCACACACATAGGTCCGCGCGTATAAGTGAGTTGAACTATCTGTACCAGTGTGTAGTAGTGCCTCTCACTATTACACACTCGTAGTGAGTAGTTAGTTACAATACTTTTTCTGTCAGATAATTTGTGGGTAGTTTATGCGGCACTTATCGGGAGGTACGAATAAAAGCTAAGCAATGTTTTTTTCTTTATCTGGCATTATGAAAAACGTCCCATGACAGTAAAAAAAGCGAACGTTGAATAGTTATATGCTGTAAAAATATTTATATTAGTAAAGGAATTCGACTAACCATTGGAAACGTAAAACATTTTATTCACTGCATAACATCTTCTATAGACGTAGACGAATGCACGGAGAACAGTATGCTGTGTCGCGGCGGTCGGTGCGTCAACACGCCCGGGTCGTTCCGCTGCGAGTGCGCGCCCGGTATGGAGCTGGCGCCTGACAGGCTCTCGTGTAAAGACGTGGATGAGTGTTCAATTACGTCAGGTGAGATTTTAATTAAAAAAAATAATAATAAAAAATATTAATTTTAGAAGAGTAGAATTTTCACTCTACTCTTACCCTTCCTTCGACACACGCCAACGTAGCTAATCTGCCAGCCACACCGTTACCTAGATTGCGATGACATGCGATGGAATCCACTGCAACTTCAGATAATGCGTGACTTCACATCGCGTAGCTGAGTAGTTATTTTTTAATAGTCAATTTGCTCTAGTCGGGAGATAAGATTATTGTTTGTGTAATATCTTACTTTTTTTTAAAGTGGAGAGATAAACTCCAAAGTGTAAGTTATTTATTAATCAATTTAAAAAAATACTAGGAAGAACTAACCCTATACGAACTGACAAGAGTCTTCGTTCTTGAAACTTTCATCGACCTTCCATTCTAAATTGACCCCTTACCACTACCCAGGCATATGTAGCAACGGCGCGTGCGAGAACCTAATGGGCACATACCAGTGCGTATGCGACGAGGGGTACGCGCAAACGTCGGTGAAGTCACATTGCGACGACATCGACGAGTGTACAGAAGATCCGACACGTTGTCAACACGACTGCGTGAATACGCCCGGCTCGTACCATTGTACGTGCAGGTAAGATCTGCGTTATTTATGTTTTTACTGTATTGTTACACTAGGCCCAACTTACGTTCCGACACGTTCGGCTGATATGACACACGTGCGAGAACGTCCCATGATGTTTCACGTACCGGTGCGTATCGACGCGAGGCTACGCGTACACGTTGATGAAGCTACATTACGACGACATCAATGAGGGTATAGAGGACCGCATATAAATCACGTTTTTTGTCTTTCAGCTTTCAGCGTTTCCCATTTTTCAGTAAACTTTAGGGACCCCCTGAAGTATTATCACATACTTTTGTTACACCATTTTTTTGTCCTTATTTGGTAATAAAGAAAGACAGAAACTTGCTTAGTTCATTTCTATTCGATCAGGGAGGGCTGGCACCTGCGCGCGGACGGGCGCACGTGCCGCGACGTGGATGAGTGCGCAAGCGGCGCGCGCGTGTGCGGTGGCGGGGAGTGCCGCAACACGCCTGGCTCGTACCGCTGCGAGTGCGGCGAGGGCCTGCTGCCGGCACCGCCAGATGCGAAGCCCACATGCCTCGACATTGACGAGTGCGCCGACGTAAGTAGTACGAATAAGTGCTGCAAAAGAAGATCTTCCGACCGAGCGAGACAGCATGCTCGGTCAGGGCCGAAGCCCCATGTGTCGACGTTACGTTGGGGTACGAGAATTTTATATGTAAGAACTAGCTGCCCTGTGCCCACTTCATTGGCCGTTAATGTACTTAATATGACCACAAAATTTCATGAGAATCTTCGAAACGTCTTCAGTCTTGACCTCAATACGTTTCGAAGGATAACGGGAACGAACAGTGTCATACGAGATTTTTTTAAATATTTCTTAAACTTTTTTAGATCCCGGACCTATGTGGCGCTGGCGAGTGCCGCAACACAATAGGCAGCTTCGTGTGTCGCTGCCCTGACGGGTACAGTGTCAAGCCCGAGCTTGGCCCGGCGTGCTCGGACGACGATGAGTGCGAGCTCGGCACGTGTGACTGTCACCCTGCCGCCGACTGCATCAACTTGCCGGTAAATATGCATATAGAAGCCTATAACTGCAAAACCGTTTTGAGACTCAAACGAAATTTTATAAAAAAACATTTTATTTCCCAAAAGTGCTACTGATTTGCTGTTATCATTTCATGGGTGGGTCCGACTCTCACTTGGTCGCTTTTGTGTCCTAACTTATAACGAAATGACAGTATGTTACTTTTGTTGTATCCATCAATTTGGCATAAGTAAACCAGTATACTCTAGAGTAATACAGCATTAAACTACAATGCTTTCACCTGATCTAGACGGTAGCAGTCATTAAGCCTCTGTCAAAAAATGACATATCTATACAAACTGCTATTGACGACAAATTTGTTGTCTAAGTAGAAAACACTATAAGTCTTTACATTCTGTATGTGGTACTTCTTCAGGGCTCATTCCAATGCCGCTGCCGTGACGGTTGGCGCGGCGACGGCGCGGAGTGCGAGGACGTGGACGAGTGCGTTACCAACAACGGCGGCTGCCACCCGCGTGCGGTCTGCCGCAACACTGACGGCTCCTTCTCCTGCCTCTGCGAGACCGGATACAAAGGAGACGGGTGAGGCGATATACATCTTTATCGTGGACAAATGCGTCACCAAACCACCAAACAACGACGGCTGTCATATTTTATCTGCGAGCAGATGTATGAATTTTTTTTTTCATTATGAGTCAATAAGAGCGCTTTTTAATTGTTGAAGGGATTTCACGCCCTTCACAACTGGCCTGTGATCAAATATAGTAACTGGCGATCAAACATATTCAGTTGATGTCTAGTAAACTGGCCAGTTGCTAGACAGTTTCTTAATAGTTCACTAGCCAGTTTGTAGTTTAACTAACCAGTTACTGGCCAAAAACTATTCATATCTACTAGCGTTAGAATACAATCACGTTTTCCAGCTATTCGTGCGTGGACATAGACGAGTGCGCTAACGACCCGACGCTGTGCGAGAATGGTCACTGTACAAACACGCCCGGCGGATACGAGTGTGACTGCGACGTTGGTTTTACGAGATCACCTGATGGGAAGTCCTGTCTCGGTAAGTGAAATTCAGCTGTTACCTAGCGGATAGACCTAAGGTTCGCACTTGAGAAGATGGATTCGATCCCGGGTGGAGGCAGGTAACAATGAGACATTTTTTGATCACAAATACACCATAACATGAAGGAAAACATAGTAAGGAAACCCACACATGGATGGTCCCAGGTCTAGGGCAGACACTACATATACCATAGATCTAATGATGATGACAACATGAAGATCTGTAACAAACGTCAGTTCTATGAACGTATATACGCGGTCTTACCTTAATAACAAATGCTGCTTAATGATGTCTTACATAAACCATCCATTACAGATATGGACGAGTGCGCAACGTTCGATAACGTGTGCGTGTTCGGTCGCTGCGTCAACACGTACGGCATGTTCAAGTGTATATGTGACAAGGGGTACCAGTCTGACAGCATCGATGATCGTAAGTACTGTCTCGTTCTTCTATGTTTTCATAGAGGTTTAAATAAAAGGAGTAATTTGATGTAACATTTCGGTTATTTACTCAGACAAAAAAATATTCTCGTGTCAATATAAAGTAATACAGAGTTAATTGACGGACCTTCGCCATTTGTTCGGAATATGTCAATTTTTTAAAAAAAAGTTTGACATAACAAGGCCAACTTAGATCCGCAAACTGATAGAATCCGCAATATCGTATTATAATCGAGTATAACCGTACTCGTATTTAATAAGTTTGACACTGGTCACACGACATATCGGTACGATATCGTATGCTTTAAACTTACCTGTTCTCCCCAGTGATGCCAGGCTTTAACTGCACGGACGTGGACGAGTGTAAGTCGCCGCAGTCATGTCAGTACGGCGAGTGTATCAACACGCAGGGCTCGTACAAGTGCGTATGCCCGCCAAACTACGAGCTTGTGTCCGACGGTACTGCGTGCTTCGGTGAGTTGATGTTATTTAACGACTTAAAATAAAATGAATTAATTGGCATACATGTTTATATTAATACGCGAGCGAAAAACTTTGTATCCCTTTTTACGAAAGACGCGTAGACGCGAGATGTAAAAGCATGAAAATTTCCCAGTTATAGTTCATATGGAAGAGTGTGAAATATCAATGTTATTTTAAAATATGCTTTCATCTTACTTATTTTTATTAAATAAAACACTACTCAAACTACAACACTCACATTACAATATTTGACATGACACGATAATCATACACAAATATTCTAATATTCCATTGTTTATGGTTGACGTCTGTTTTTTTAAATAAAATTTAATGGCCTGGTTGGCTGGTAACAAGAACATTATGCCAAATTGAAGTCTGTGATTGAATTGAAAATAGATAATTTTTTTTTATGATGGATTTTTTTTTATTTATCTAAATGATGGATTTTTGCTTGAATTTCGACCACAGGGTCACCTCTAGTTATTATACAGACAGACAACTTTTTTTATCGATATGTATTCTATTACTGTTCCTTAGCACCTCACATTGATTATTTTGTAAAAATATTAAATGTACAGACACTCCAATTTTACAGTTTTATTATATGTATAGATAAACGAGTTTATCGATTTCAGACTCTAGGAAAGCACGTTGCTACGGTAAAGTCGACCTTCGCTCCGGCACCGAGCACTGTCAGGACAGCGACGAGTTATCGGAAGATGGAACTATGGCGGCTTGTTGCTGCTCTGTCGGTAAGTCGTGGTTTTAACCTTGTTAATTTCGCATACCTGTACGTCAAAAATTTCATGAAAATCAAAAAGATCATTGTCATTTCAATTTCCCTTGAACAGAATTGGTTTTGTTCAAAAGAACAAAATAAATGATATCGCACCGCTCGCAAATATATTTTTTTTAAGTCTTTGAAAGAAGTAAATTTCATGATACACAAAAAAAAAGATAAAAGATACCACCAAACAAGTTTCATGTATGTATGCGGGAATTAAAAATCAGAACTAATAGAACTCACATTGGCAAATTTGAAACGTAAAAAAAACAAACGTATTTAAGGTGCCGCTTGGGGCAACTACTGCGACATGTGTCCGGAACCGGGCTCCGAGGCGTACAGACAACTGTGTCCCGGCGGACCCGGGTATCAACCGATATTGGAACCTGTGAGTACAACTTGTGGACTTCAATTTATCACACACATGCCCCTTATTATTTTGTCTACCTTACATAATATTGTCATATTGCAAATTTTATATTAATGAGATGGTAAAACTGATAGGTGAAGGGAACTACAAAATTTGTTGAAAAATATCAGATGTACGGTTAGCGTGCGATAAACTATATTCAAAGTGTGTTTTTCTCGCAGCCGTCATACGTGGTGACGTTAGCCGACATCGACGAGTGCACCGCTCACCCTGGACTATGCGCGCACGGTACTTGCACAAACACGTTCGGCTCATACGTGTGTGCGTGCGGGGACGGGTGGACGCTCGCAGACGACCGGTGCGAGGATATCGACGAGTGCGCCACGGGTGTATGCGGGCCCGGTGTGTGCCGCAACCTGCCCGGGTCATATGTCTGTCTATGTCCCGAAGGATACGTCGCCATGCCTAACGGAAGTAAGTATACGTTTGTATGTACAGTTGTATAGCGTATACGTTAGATTCGTGTGTGCGTTCGGGTATGGGTGCACAGTCACGAGCGACCAGTGCGAGGACATCGACTAATGCGTCACGGGCGTATGCGGGCCTGGCGTGTGCCATAATCTACCCGGGTCATATGTCTGTCTGTGTACTGAGAGATGCATCTGCAAGCCTAATAGAAGTAAGTATATAATCTTGTTTGGCGTACACATTCGGTTCCTGCGTGAAAAGGCATAAAAAGACACTTATTACCCAAAGTGTCGAACAAGTGGAAATAGTTGCATATGTATAGTCATACATCGGTAGTTGACGAATATTCAGACAGGCTAGTCATTCAACCAGATAATGTTAATGATTGGTTTTCACATAACGCTACCAAAATACACGTAGGTCATCCAATGAATCAATTCTCTGATAACACTAAAATCTGTTTGACTCAGAGGAGTGCGTGGACGTCCGTCAACGGCAGTGCTACATGGAGTGGGAGGAAGAGACTGGGCGTTGCTCGGGAGCAGTAGGCGTGCCGCAGACCAAATACTTGTGCTGCTGTTCTGTGGGTCACGCCTGGGGCGCCCCCTGCGAGGCATGCCCCGACAAGGGGTCTGCGGAACATGTGGCGTTATGCGGAGAAAAACCCGGAGAATACATCAATCCGATGACGAAAGGGCCGCAGAGTATAAACGAGTGCGATATTATGCCGCAGCTGTGTAAACCGGGCAGCTGTCATGACACCCCTTCGGGATTCCAGTGTGGATGCGATCATGGGTGTGTATGTTTTTATCGCCGCTTTGGTCGGCAGTATGATGAGCTAGACAAATGCTTTCAGAGTAGAAAAATTTCTTTAAGTTTTTTTAGCTACTGCTAAAAAAGATTAAATAAGTCTTTCGACCGACCTACTGGTTGGCATGACTTTATAAAATAAAGTATTGTCTATTTGCGTTAGGAATTAAAATTCCATCCTTTAGGAGCGGGTTGGAACTTACCTTATTCATAAAACTTTTTAAACAGTGTTTAATTAATCAAGGTTATCTGTACCTTTCTGTCGTGTGACGTTTTGAATATTTCAGACAGGGACAAAAAATCTTAATTTTTTAAATACTGTTTAAATATTTGTATAAATAAGGGAATTAGTTTTTAGTAATTTTATTATTATAAAACTACAAGTAAGCCATACAAAATGAAATAAGTTAAAAGAGGTAAGCGTGTCTTATTATCGTTATTGTCTCCATTAGCGTACCTTAGTCGACTTGAAACTATAACCAGTAACTTATGTGAGTGGATAATTTTTACAAAAAACATTTGCATCTTAACTACTCTATTTTTTATAGTTACGAACACGACAACACGTCTCACATCTGTCGCGACGTAGACGAGTGTGCGCTGCAGCGGCCGTGTCACGGTCTAGCGCAGTGCATCAACTTGCCCGGCGGGTACGAGTGTCGTTGTCCGCCAGGGTACCGCCTCTCGGCGTCGCTCGACGAGTGCGACGACGTCGACGAGTGTGCCGACGAGCGGCTGTGCGACCACGGCGAGTGCCGCAACACGATAGGATCGTACCGGTTAGTAATGGTAAAGTTAGACGAGTACGACCAATGCCGTAAAAGTATAGGATCGTACTTGCAGTGTTAAGGTTAATAATGCTTAGTTACACGAGGACGAAAACATCAAAAGACTTTGACAAAAGATTATGTTGGTTAATATTTCTTTGTAGATTGCTTAATTTTCATCCGAAGTTTTTACAGTAATAAAAAAATTACGAGTATATATGTATACAGATGCGAGTGCGCACCCGGCTACACCCTGCGGGATAACGTGTGTCGGGACGTGGATGAGTGCTCGCGCCCGCGGCCGATGTGCCGCAACGGTACCTGCGAGAACCTACCCGGGACTTACGCCTGCCGCTGCGACGCGGGATTCAGACCTGGACCAAATAATGATTGTATAGGTAAGTTATTATTATGTGTATTATCAAAGTGACACGCAAGATATGACCTAATGTAAGCCACATACCGCTTTGTCAGGAATCGTTGAAAATCATTTGATTGATGATTTATACTTTAATTCATCGTAAACATCACATTCATCGCAAACACGTCAGAACTAGAAACGGATTTAGAATTAATCGTTCACTACGAATGACGGCATTAGCAAAAATACCGTCAGGCGCAAAAATGCCGATCCAGAGCAAGCTGTACCATAAAACACAAAGTAAAAGCTCAAAAAAAATGCAGTGGACCAGCAGCTTTGGATTTATTGTAGTCTTGTATAAATAAAAATTAGACAGTTTATTAACATATTTATCAAAGTATAGTTTTTTATGTATTTTTTATCAAAGTATAGTTATCGTTAAGTATTTTTACAAACTGGTGCAAACATGTTTGAAAAGTATACTAAGTGCTGGCTGGCGCACTAGCGTCATTCGTCGTGCCATATAGTGGTGGACTCAGCGTATTTCATAGACACGGTGACGAGTTACTAGTCCGCGCTAGCATTTACTTTCATTGCGTCAGTCAATAACGATGATAATTGCCAGATATAAACGAGTGTCGCGAGGGTGGCATGGTGTGTCGCAACGGTCGGTGCCGCAACACGGTCGGGTCGTTCCGGTGCGAGTGTGCGCCGGGCTACGCGCTGACTGCTGACGGCCGCAACTGCCGCGACGTCGACGAGTGCGACGAGCTGCCAACCCCTTGCGGCCGCGACGGCTCGCCATCCTGCACCAACACCAATGGCGGGTGAGTGCCGGTATATTGGCTGGGTGCGATAATAGACAAATGTAAATGACAAAAAAAAATACTTGCCAGTCGGTGGCATTTGTTTCACAGGAGGCCATTTGGCATCTCAAATCACTACTTATTTCCGTCTTATTTTGATGTAGCGAATGGGGCGCGGTATTTCTGCTGGGCTACGTGCTTAATTGTTTTTCACAAAATTAGTTTAACCCTAGTAGTGAATTTTTGCTTATTCCGAACATTATTTCAGATATGAGTGCTCGTGCGGCGCGGGCTGGAAGCTGGTTGGTCGGCGCTGCGTAGATCGCGACGAGTGTAAGGACACCCCCTACGTGTGCGCCGGCGGAGAGTGCCACAACTTCAATGGCGGGTCAGTAACACCTACATCCCGCTAATAATAGTGCTTTCGCTCAATCTAGGCGGTGGCGGTTTTCTGACAGAAAATTTGTCATTTCAGTTGTGTTGTCACTTGGTTGTTGTCAATAGCCGTTTGTATAAAAAATCTATGTGATTTTGTTCATCTTTTCTTCATTTTGATAAAAAAAATATTAGTAGTATCTATTACACAAAAATAGGCACCTTTTGGTAACTAAATACGTATATACAACAGTTACCGGTGCGACTGCCCAGCGGGCTGGCGGTTCGACGCGGACGCAGCGCTGTGCGTCGACGAGCGTCGCGAGCTGTGCTATGACGAGTGGGATGCCGGCCGCTGCCACCGCGCACGACCGCTGCAGCTCGCGCGCCCTGAGTGTTGCTGTTCCGAGGGTAAGTAAAGAGTGCAAATAGTTCAACTCAGCTGTGCGCGCGGCTCTATGTTTGCGTGCGCTTGTAAATACATAACTTTCATTCATGTGGAAGTGACGCAGCAGGCACCGTCTGAGTAAACAAGGCTTACCTACACATAGGGCCGCGCGTGCTGCTGGTCCGAGGGTATAGTCAGGGAAAGAACCGAGTAGGTCATCTTCGCGCTCTAGTATCTATGTACTACTACTACTTTAAATTTGCCAGTGTCAGTGTGCCAGTCGAGACTTACAAGAAATTTGTAAGCACCTACAGCCATTCAAGACTGGCTGTGATGTTTGTTGACAAAAACTCATTCAAAATCCATTGAATCTTCATTTGTCTAAGTAGATTTGGAAAAGCTAAATATAAAACCTAATATTTTGGAAGTACATGAAGATATTATTATAATTGTAGTATATTTTAATAAACAGGTGCTGCCTGGGGTAGATACTGCGAGAAATGTCCGACACCAAACTCTCCGGAGTTCTTGAGAATATGCGTCGGTGGAATGGGTCGCCCTAATTTGACACAGGTATACTAATTCAGCTAAAAAAAGTTCTTAAATTACAATCTGAGAAATAAAATTTGTATAATGGTCTTTTCTTACGTTAACACCTACAGGATTTAGACGAGTGCAAAGTCCGTCCGGATGTGTGCAAAGGCGGCCACTGCATAAACACGGACGGCTCGTTCCGTTGCTCGTGCCCGGCGGGCTACACGCTCGACGCCAGCGGGCTCGAGTGCGTGGACGCGGATGAGTGCGTCGCCGACCCCCGGATATGCGGCAACGGCACATGCACCAACACGCCCGGCGGATACGAGTGCAGGTGTAATTACGGATTCACGCAGGGTCCTGATCAGGTAAAGATAAGCTTAATTGAAGTGTTGATGAAAAAGCTAACGATATTTTAATAATCTCAACTCAATAGAAACATTTTTACATATCTCGAAAATAACGTAGTTTACAATTATTTTGACATAACTTGTATTTATTTTAAGACCACGTCTGCGACTTACTTTTTGACTACACTAAATATAAAAATTGTCAGCTGCCTTATATTTTTGAAAGAATACTTGGAATTTTGTCATTGCCAAATCAGCTTGTCATTCCTTAAGCTATGCATCTAAAATTTTCCGAATACTATGCTTTTAATATTTTGTCAGACATGTATCGACGTTGACGAGTGCGCTGAGGGAGCTCGGTGCTCATTCCGTTGTCACAATACCGCCGGGTCTTATCGCTGCACGTGCCCGTTCGGGTACGCGCTTGCTGCGGACGGCGAACATTGCCGGGACGTTGACGAGTGTGCAGACTCCTCCCCCTGCCCGAATGCTTGTGAGAACGTCGTAGGATCCTTCATCTGTAAATGTCCTGAAGGTAACGGCGTTTTTGAATGTATTTGTACAAAATTGATGAACAGTTTACCGGTGTTCGTGCCCGTTCGGGTACGCGCTGGCGACTGGTTGATCGGTGTTGCCACTAGTCGGAATTTCCTGACATGCCGAAAAATCGAAAAATAATGTTTGTTATTTTAGAAAATGTTTACGCGATGTATAATGGGAAAAATGTATAATTTTTATTATTTATTTTTGTCATTATATATATTTTTTAGTCTAGTATCATAATAATATGATCTTTTTCGTTACCACAATGAACGTTTTCAGGTTACCGTCGCACGTCGGCGCCTCATGATGCCGAGGATGCGTGCGAGGACATCGACGAGTGCGCGACGTCCGAACGGGGCGAGCGGTGTGCGTCCGGCGTGTGCATCAACACGGACGGCGGGTACACCTGCGACTGCGACGACGGCTGGGAGCTCAGCGACGACGGACACAAGTGTATCGGTAAGTCGCCGATGACGTCATAATGGCTACGCCGAGCGAGCGAGGACGTCGACATGTGCGCATGCACAGGTAGCGATGTAATTTTTGCTCAAAGAGGAATATATGGCTATTAATATTTGCCTTAATCTCTCGGATATTTCTTGCTCGAAATTGAAATCAGGATGTTTTCAACTTTTACAAAAGTGAGTTAAAAAGGCAAAAATATCTATAACATTAACCTGTAGTATTTCATAGATCGTCGCACGGGCACGTGTCACCGCTCGCTAGTGGGCGGCAAGTGCGCGCCGGAGCCGTGGTCGCGTGCGTCCACACCCACGTCTGCGACGCAGGTCACTAAGTAAGTGTAGTAGCGTCGTGTAATACTAATTATAATGGTGTATAGAAAACTAATATACTTTAAGGGTCAGTGAAATAATAAACAAGTGTACAAAATTTTATGTGTCTAGGTCTTTTAATTGAAAAGATATATCTAAATTCATACGCGCGAAAAAATTCCCGTATTGAGCAATGTCATTGCTTTTGAAACCCCGTATAGAAATGGGTTAAAATTATCGAAATATTAACAACATTCAATCCCCCAGGGCCGCCTGTTGTTGCACACTAGGCGCGGCCTGGGGTACAGAGTGCGAGTTATGTCCTGCACCGGGATCGCCGGAGCGCGCCGAGCTCTGCTCCACTCTGCCCACCAGCGGGCTGATCCCGGGATTGCCCGGCGGGGTGATTCCCGGGGGAGCGCTGACGCCGGACGTGTTCGGCGACGTGGACGAGTGCGCCGCCATGCCGGGGCTATGTGCGCCGGGGCGATGCGTTAACACTATTGGCAGGTGAGTAATATCTATATATTAATACGCGAGCGGAAAACTTTGTACCCCTGACGTAAAAGCATAAATTTTTTCCCAGTTATAGTTGATATGGAGAAGGAGCGTGGAATGCCAATATTATTTTAAAATATGCTTAAATTTTGCATATTTTTAATAAATACAAGACTACGGTTACTAAGACATGCGCACTACAATATTTTGACATGACACGATAATCATACACAAATACTCTTTAGTTTATGGTGTAATACGTTTCTAAAATGCTGTTATTGCATCATAGAATGCCTGTTTGTATCTTCCAGCGCCATCATAAGATCGGGCTTTCAGGATTATACTACTTTATTGTCATCAGAACTACATACAAATTCCAATATCGGCATTTTCTTTCATTTTAATTTTGTAAATCTGAACTGGATGGCGCAATGAAAGACAACTCTGAATTTTCTATTGGTTCCCTACTGATCTGAAATTAGTAGCAGGTCACCTTTATTAACTTCATAATGGTAGTGTCAATCGTGTTTTTAAAAATATATCAGTGTACTGTCCAGAGCAGCATAAATTACAATCTTCTTTCTATTGGTTTGAATACGGACATAAAACTCAGGCCAATGTACTGATAATAGTATAAAAAAAGTCTGACAAAAAAGAAAACGTAAATCAAATTAAAATGAAAAAATGGTTAAATTCGATACCTTAGATTACATTACATCGCCATAAACTGACATACACAACGACTTTTTAGAAGCGTGTTAAAAATATATCGTTATATTTCAGCTTCCGTTGTGTGTGCGGTCGCGGCTACAAGCCAGCGGGCGACACGTGCGTCGACATTGACGAGTGCGCCGCGCGCGGCGTATGCGAACAGCTGTGCCGGAACACGGACGGCTCGTACGAGTGTCTGTGCCGGTCCGGATACGAGTTGGACGAGGTAGTTATGAGAGTTTTATTCATATTCATTAGACCTACTGCAATACAACTCGCAAGAGAAGAGTACGTTAATAGTGATCAAATTATTTAGGTCCGCGGTCTATATCTATCAACTTCTATGATATTTTGACCGATATAGATAGATATGTTGACCATAGCCACTGTACCGCGCCCTAGGAACGTTGAAAGGGATTAGGGACGGGTAAGAATACGACCGTACCAGCCGTCAGCGTTGACGGCGATCTGACAGAGTAGGGTGGCCGCTAACCATGGTAAATCTGCCCCGCAGCGCTGCGCTCATACCAATGGCAAGGAATAGCACTTGTGATCAAGCCATTGTACTGTCGGCATACTTTATATAAATTAATAAAATAAACAGGACGGCGCGGACTGCCGCGACGTGGACGAGTGTGAACGCGGCACGCACACATGTCAACAAACGTGCACGAACACCGAGGGATCGTTCGAGTGCGGCTGCGAGGACGGATACGAGAGACGTGGAGACGCTTGTGTCGGTGAGATATAGAGATCGATACTTATTATACTGATATTATAAATGCGAAAGAAAGTAGTTTTATTAATCTGTTTGTTTGTTTACCTCTTCACGCTCGAACGAAACAACCAATAGACTTGATTTTTGACATAGACTTATTTTAAAGGATGGAGAGTAACATAGGCTTTTGGTCTTGGAAGAACATTGTGTTCCCTAAGGAGGCTTTATGCCGAGCGAGGAAAGTCGCGCTAGTTCAGAATATTTTTTTTCTATTATGATTAAAAAAAAAACAGAAATTGCTTACAAAAGTCAGTGGCGAAACTATAGTGTTCGAGGCCCGTGGCAAATATGTTTCCTTTCCAATATGTCAATCCAATACAAAAATTCGTCAAGCGATTATTGTAAAAAATAAATGTCTAGAGGGGGCTAATCAGGGGCCCCTTCCGGCTGGAGGCCCGTGGCATTTTGCCGGTTTGTCACCTTGTAGTTACGCCACTGGAAATAGTTTACTACTATGTATATTTACTCTTGTATTACTTAAAGTAAACTTGCAATAAATATAAACGAATACTATTGAATCCTTCTCACAGACATCAACGAGTGCTCCGACCCCGAAATCTGTCCATCTCCGGGCAAGTGCGTCAACCTGCTCGGGTCGTACCGCTGCGTGTGCCCGCGCGGCTTCCGTCTCGACCTCGACGGTGCGCGGTGCCGGGACCGGGATGAGTGCGACGATGGCCGCTGCCAGTCTCCCTGCCGGAACTACGCCGGCGGCTACCGCTGCGATTGCCCGCCAGGTATCGTGTTTATAGTCTGAGTGACGTACTCGGTGCGTGTACACGCAAACGTGTCGATGTGTGACGTAATATAATAGATTAAGAGTTTAGCATTGAAATACCGTCTTTAATTTCTAAAACTAAACTACAAGTTTGATGTTTACATATTTTTTCCATTTTTATAGTAATGCTCTGTGTAAAAAAAATTCATTCCACATCCGTGTCATTAAAATCATTGTAAAAATGGTTCCTTTTATCTTCCAGGCACAGTCCGTGCGGGCGGCACCACGGGCGGTTGCGTACCGACGGACGCGTGTGCGAACGCACCGTGCGGCGCGAGTGCGTGCTTCCCGCTTGCTGGCACGTACCGCTGCGGCTGTCCGCCCGGGTACGGCTGGGACGCCGGACACGCTGTGTGCTTGCAACTCGGTAATTTATTACCTAGTTACCTAGTGGCTTCGACAGACTTTATCTTGCCGTGCTTTTGTAAACCATTTTCAAGTCCCCTTGAACACACACAAAAAATTTCATCAAAATCGTCCCAGTTGCTTGGGAGAAGTTGAGTGACAAACATCACACAAGAATATCATACTTAACAAAAATTACTGATTAAAATATAACCATACGCGGGTTTACGATGGTCCCATGATGTTTTCCATCACCGTACGAGTAAATCTATCTTCGGAAGTAAAAATCTTCTTTTATCAAACCAGGTGGCGGTTGCGCGACCGCCAGCTGTCTGTTCGGCTGCCGCGCGCTCGGCGACTCAGTAGAATGCGGTTGTCCTACTGGCTACCAGCTAGTAGGCGCCGGGCACTGTCTGTCCGCGTTAGACGGCGCGCTCCCGCCGGGCGACATCGGCGACGCGCCAGTCTTCCCCCTCAGAGACCAGTATAAGGTCGGCGAAGACCTCATATCCACCGAGGGCTGCTTTAGTTGCAAGGTGAGATATATACTGTACTATCAGAGGACGCCCCACAGGCGTTGTGCTGCCGGGATATTTTGTAAAGTTAAACTTCTCAAATCCCATAAAATACACATTAAAATGTTCTTCGAAATCGATCCAACAATAGGGAATATGCATGGTTTTTTATTATTTAATTAAATAAATCTTACGTTATTGAAAAACGATGTAGTCCAATC
>JAOTAV010009151.1:0-27978 GCA_026546445.1 Cyclargus thomasi | reverse complement strand
AGCCAAATCTGTTCTGCCGTTCTTGAGTTATAAGTGGTGTAACTAACACGACTTTCTTTTATATATATAGATTATTATATGTATAGATTATTAGTGTTATAAAATGTTTATAATAGTTTTATTCAGTTACATTAACAATAATCGTTATTATATATTATGTTGATGTAGAATAAATATAAAATTTGCAGGTGCGCCGATCAAGAAAATTGAATTCAAACTATCGAATCATGATACATCACTACGCGCTTGCTCTTTCATGCCTGGTAGACATTCGCCTTCTAGAATTTCAGAACAAACTGCTACTCAGGAAAATAGAAGGTCTCGTGTGATAAGCACAGATACAACACAGGACCGACCGTGCTGTTGTCATCATAATAATACGCCAGGACGCAGTAAGGGTATGGATGTTATTTAATAATATAATAATAATAATATCTACGCTTCACACCACGTCAGTCTGGCCCCGTGCTAAGTACCCGAGGTACTTGTGTTACGGGTACCAGACAACCGAAATGTATTTAATACTTTTTTACTATACATCGTACACATTTAATACTCATCCAAGACCCAGGAACATTGAAAAACTTTTTGCTCCGTTGGTGGGACTCGAACCCACGACCCCCGGCTTACGCTACCAACGCGCTTACCAACTGAGCCACAGAGGTCATTTATATTCAAGCTCTATTATTGTCTAATTCCTGTAACAAGTTGTTGTCATACTATAACTGCTTCAGATTACACCACTCCATCGAAGCTTTGTGTTAACAAGTCGACGGCCTCAGACATGACTTGTTCTGAATTAATAGACGTTTTAAAGAACACCATGTCAGTTGCATGTGGTCCCAGCGAAAACATAGCAACAACCTCTAAGCCGGCTAAACAAAAATGTCAGCCAGCAATTCATTGTATGTTTTTATATTTTAATCATTATTATATCTTATAATAATATGTAATTAGTTGATATTATTTATAATTACCACGACAACGGTTCAAAATCACTGCAAAGCTTATCTCATATTCGTGCAGTCATTGAAGTAGATATTGCTAATATGAAAATGTGCTAGAAGATTTTTATTATTTTTCGGATACAAAAATCCAACTGTATTATTCTATTATTGAAAAAACGATGAAGTGCTTTTATGCATTTAACGTGGGCTATGCTTTGTTATAGTTTGTACCATAAATAAATAATACCGTAGTTTGTACCATAAGCTCTGTCAAAACAAAGTCGACGCCGTACTACACTGTGCAGCACCGTAGCACGGCGCGAACGGCGTAGCACTACGGTGCGTAGCAAATGCTACGCTCCGTAGTTTGCTTGTAGCAGCTTATTCATTTTTTTAGGGTTCCGTAGCCAAAGAGTAAAAACGGAACCCTGTTACTATATATACTTCGATGTCTGTCCGTCCGTCTGTCCGTCTATCTGTCTCCAGGTTGTAACTCAAAAACGGTAATAGCCAGAGAGCCGAAATTTCACAGAATATGTATTTCTGTTGCCGCTATAATAAATACGAAAAACAAAATAAATTAAATATTTAAGAGTGTCTTTAGTACAACAAATATGTTTTTTTTCTATTATGTTGATAATAGATTGATAAATTCGACACGCAGATTGTCGGCAGCTTGGCCTTGTGACTAGGACGGCGACTTAGATTCGGAGAGGCCCTAGTTCGAACCTCATTTTTATTTTATGATTTTCTTTTATGAATTTCAAACTTTTGTATAAATTTTAAACGTTTTTTATAAATTTCAAACTTTTTTATAATTCCAGACTTTCAGAAATACGTTTTTTTAATTTTTTGCTCTGTACTGGCACGGAACCCTTCGTGCGCGAGTACAACTCACACTTAGCCGGTTTTTTTTATTATAACATAAAAAAACGTCCAAACTATTGACGAGGCGTGCCAGGCGTATAGCATATCATACCGAGAGCGTACCATACGATTTAAAAATGTGTATGAATTATGCAATGCGCCCCAATACACGCCTCCTCACAGTTACTTATTTCCACTTACGGATTGTATGTTAGGTTTTCTAAAGTTCCATTACTAAAACCCACATAAAGTAACGTTATTGAAGCATACAATTATATTGTTATGACCGCCGGGTTATTGCGTATGTTACAAAAATCACTTGTACTGCTTTCACAATATGCTATTAACACTGAGGGCTGTAATATACCTATATTGAATGCAACTTTGATTGTATAATAACTTTATTGTATTTCAGGCAAACCAAAAATTAAACAACAGCGCACGGATCGTCCGTGCGGCTGCTGCAGCTCCAGCATCGAACTGAGTCATTACGAGATATGCGTTGACGTCGATCCCAAGAAGAAGTCACCGCGTCCAACCTCCAAGAACAGCAGAACGATATGCCAATGTCCCGATGACTCAGTGGCGATGGATTGCGAGAAGTATCTGAAGCAGGTTCAGTCTGACATGACGCGACGTACGTCTGGCTTCAAGGTGACAGTTGAGCCGCAGACGAGCTTCGAAGACGTACTCGAGTATTACGCCAGACAGATCCAAAGTGACTGTGACTGCTCCAAGCGTTCTAAGAAGGACTGCGAATGTCCCGCTGCAGTTGAGCCTTTTAACGGCTTGAAGCTTCACGTCGAGGGAAAAGGTTCCTCTGCTAAGAGGTTCCTGTGTTTTGATTTACTAAATTATTCTACTCCTTACCAGAAATTCAGGATTGACTCAAATTCGATGTTACTTAAAATTGATGACGAACCGTGATTTTTTATATTATATATTTTACGATATTTAATTTTTATCAATTGTCTATATATACATTTTATTAACAAAAATTCCTTTACTCTGTATAAAGTGGTTGTTTCTCTGGATTAATTTTGACGGTGAACTTTATAAATAAAAGACAATACATTTTTTTTAATTTTTAATTTTTATAACAAGTATTTGTCCCAATAAAATTTTACAAGTTCCTTTTGTACAATTACGGATAATATCCGCGTACTGAAACTTAAACGCATTTCAGGTATTGTGGCATAATGTGGATAGTGCTTTAGAAGGATTTAGAGTTTCGTTTACTAGCGAATGGGGGTGTACCCGAGGAATCTGTCCATCCGTGCATACGGCGTCAGTACGTGACTGATTCGTACATAAACTATATTAACTAATATTATCTGTATAGGCTGTGCACAATTTAGGAGGCGTACGTAAATTACGTAAGGTGTTTTAGGGAAGGAGGCGGTCAAGCTATATCTTACTAAATCTGGACCTTTCCAGATTAAAAAACTATTAAAATTATTAAATTAATTATGTGAAAAATGAATTCTAGATATTGGCCAAAGCTGGAAAAATAATTTCTAAAAAGTTTTTATTTGATACATAATTATTAAATAACATTTTTGTATGTATAGGTTTCCGTACCCCAAAGGGGAAATAGCAGGGCCCTCTATACTTCAATATCTAGACGTCTATCCGTCTGTCTGTCTATAGGTTGTGTCTCAAGAACGGTAAAAGCTAGAAAATTTAAATTTTAAAAGATAAAAAGTTGCTACTCTGTGGTCCAAAAAAAATCTTAAAAACGCCTCACGAAACTAATGGACACCCTCTTAGAATCACTCCCTTAAAATGGAAGGCGCAATTTTTGATTGCAAGGTCTCTTTGTGGCTAGAAATGAGCGGGCAATTACTACGCACGCACTCAAATCAGCCTGGTATGTAGTTAACAGTAAATATTGCGATTAGACGACAAGACGCTACTGGCAGTTATTGTAATTAATTGCTAAATATTGTACACGTATTCTCCTACTGCCTCTCCGAAGTCGACGAGCGATCGTAAAATTGTGCGCGGCCTATAATTACTTATCTTAAGCGCTCACAGAAGTCTAATCTAATGTTAACATAACAACTATATAAAAAATATAAAATGAATTTGACTTTGCACATGCGTTCCGTCTTCATTTCGCATATGAAACGCGAGTAAAACAAATGGGTTTCAAACTAGCTGGATCTAATATTCGTTATACTTAAAACATGTTTGATAACGTCTTAAAAGCAATGTTAATACTACGATTTTAATGTCGTATGTCATATGTTAAGTATTTTATTTGTTATGTTGACTGTTGTCGCTTCATAATATATATCTTTGTGCAAATTTGTGCGCGATCGTAAAACATAATGCCGACTCCAGATTAGTGCCGCTAAGGTGTGGGGCGGATTTTTGCGCGACGAATGCGACACGGCCCGGCAAGCCCTCAACAGCCTGACCACATTCAGTAGTTCTTTCATTTCTGCTTTTTGGTACAAATTTATAACAGTTTAATGGGTAATCCAAAGTCTTTTAGTATATTTATATTAGAAAATTGATATTATAGAATAAAATATAATAAGTCATTTTAAAAATATAATGAGGACAGTCTATATAAACATTCAGTTTTATTTTAGTTCTAACCACGTAGAATGCATTGGTAAATAAAGGAAAAATTTTGGTAGAAGCACGTTTTGGTAGATTTTAGTCGAAATACTAGATATGGCATATCAAGTCACGAGTGATTCAGAAGTGGTCATACTGACGTACTCAAATTTGTCAATGCGATGAGACCCGGCCCCTTAACAGTGTGCTATAGCGCTGCGCTGCGCTGAGCCCCGGGACGCCCCGGCACGCTCCGTCAAAGTGTAGCGTTAAGGAGAATGTGGCCGCTGTTCGCGGGGTTCACGCACGTTGAATTTGTAGGGAACAGCTTGTGCCGTGAATTCACGTGAACAACTAACTACTAATCTGAAGCCGGGATTACAATTTGTGTTGTTCAATGACATACCATACGAACACTTAATATAAATGAATTGACTTGTTGTGTTTCCCGTTTAATTCACAATTGCTACAACTAAGGTGATAAAGTATAAATAATTAGGTTCCTTAATTACTTAATAAATAACATTATACCAAAACAGCCAGCTGTGTAGTTGTACTGTTGTTACCGATGTGGGCGTCGGATGTTTGTACCGATTTTCGGCGGCGTCTGTTGGCAACCAAAGTCCTAATCTACTCGGCAATGTATATTACTATTACTATTACATAACAATGATAAACATTTAATTTAAATTTTAACTTCCTTGCGTGTTAGTCTGATAAAAAACTGGCAGTTTATGTCAAGGCATCGTTCGGTTGTGTGGATTCGGATAGTCGATCACCTGGCGAAGATCAAGGGCGGGGCCGTGGCTGGCCGCCAGCACACTAGCCTTCGGAAATGTACTTTGAATAACGGAACATAATTTTTGGAAGTTACTTGAAAATGAAAACCGACAGTAAACATTAAGGCCCCCCATGAAGCGCGGGACATCAGAGCGGTCGGCGCCCCGCTGTAAACGATCAAGGGTACACAGCAGCTACGTACTTGGTGAGATCGGAGGTGTGTGTGTTTGTGTGTGTGTGTATAACATGGTCGTGGTATATTGCATCAGTCAACATAAGACGCGAGTCTAACAGTCACACATATATATTAGGCCGTGCTACCTTATCCGACAACGATAGACTACGGAGCCTCTAGTCTTATTATTGAATTGAGCAGTTATCAGATGTACGGACGAACAGATTGACTACCCTGTAGTAACTACTAAACCCTAACTAATAAATAATGAAACATTTCTCCATCTGCTAGGGGCGTATAAGTTTAAAAGCTTTACATTCTTTAAAATTTTTCACAAATTGTATAACTTATTATATTTTTTTTGATTTTCATCAATCAAAAAGATAATAATTTTCATTTTCATCACTTACCTCTAAAGTTAATTTTAATCTAAATGTGGAAAGTTAAATAAATCACATTTGATGCACGTCGTTACAGTTACAATTAATGAATACTGTCATCGTCTTAAATAAATTACAATATTTAATCAATTCCCACAACTGCAATGAAACAATATTCTCCAATATTATCGTAATTTAGTTATAGTACGTTACATCGTTATAATTATATTCGGTCATGAAGGATATGACTTTATCATTAGTTACAATTATTACGTTACTGTTATTTAGAGGAGAATAAAAACACTCGTAAAATCAATATAATGATGTATAAAAATCAACAATACAATAAAGTCACATCATGTATGTACAATGTATAATACATGTCAGAGAGAAGTTAATCTTAATATCATCGTCTTAAGCACAATGTACTTATGTCGTACCCATTTTAAATTATACTCTACTTGATCGGTTGGCGAGTTGAGGCGCGACGCGAGGTGAAAAGCAACGCAAACACAATATATACGTAAGTATAATATAATATCCTCACACCATTGCTTTCTAACCGTATCCAGAAAAATCTAATTTAAATAGTTTCATCCTCTGAATTTCCCCTTCGACGCTCACTTATCAGTTTACTTTATCAATAAGGAAGCGAGAATCACATTAAAATGCAATCGAATTTGACTCATGACGTATTCGCTATCATGTTTTAGTCAATTATAATTACGTTTAGTTCCATGAAGACCTAATAAAAATGGGTACAAGAAACCGTCGGTACTTTACACGGTACCTAAGTATGCATTTTATAAATTATGTCATAAACGACAGACTAAAGAGCTATTTTAAATTTTACGCCGTGACTTATAGACTAATTTCGTTTTATTAACCTAATCACATCAATTTAGAACATTTGTTGTGTGGTAGTGATAGAGGCGCGGGCCGCGGCTTGAGGCTTGAGTCCATGAAACAAGAAGTTGGCGGCGGCCTTGAGGGGGGCGACTAGCTGCGCGTGTCCCCCCCGTCGTCAAACATTGCCGGTGGCAGGGAAGCGCGGGGGCGGTAGCGGCGGGGGAGGCCGCCCAGCCTCTCCCGCTCCCGACGATTGCTCCGACACTGCAACACGCACGTCACGTCAACGTCACATACACATATACGACAAGTATACACTCATCAACAGACTATACAACAGAAATAACTGCATAGCAGTCAAATTGTATACATATAGATTGTAGGTAATACAATTTGTCGTACCACTGCACTATCAAGTCTCAAAACTCTCCTTTCGCTTGCGCGGTCACTCGGCCAAAATACATTTCTCAGTAACGATAGTTATGTATATTGGAGGAAAATGAAAGAGAGCCAGTTGTCAGACCTATGTTTTTGGTCGAAATATGTCAATTCCATGTAAGCCGTGATCTGTCGGCTGAGTTTGATATAACCCGACCAAATTACTTTGATCCACGATCTGCATCTCTTTCAACTTCTCTGTATAATGTATAAGAATCAATTTGAACGCTTACTATGCAGCTATAAACATCTTTTCCTCCCATAATCTATTAAAAAATATTACGCCGCACATAGGCAGAGCCTTCACTGAATACCATCACTGCCGAAACATTACCTATTATATTACCTTCCCTTGTTGTGTTAGCTGTAACATTCAAACGTTAGGCACACAAATAATATGTCCAACCACTTCTAAGTTTATACTGCATCATTTTTAAATAAAAAGCTAAAGGTCCAAAAACAGAAAACTTTACTGCATGAACCATTGCAATTTTAACATCAAGTTAGGTATATTTCTTGCCATTGGCTATTTAAAGCCATTAATTTTGATACTCTACTAGACCTAAAGGGGCGGAAAACATTTTTTTGAAACTCACAATTTTCTCTTCAAAATCCGCCATTTTTTTTATTCTTTTTATTGTACCCAGTGTCATTTTCGCTATCAAGACGAATGTAACGAAACCTCATACGTTGTAGGCTGCAGAGCATGCCAAACAATTACACATACATACATACATACTTTTTAACAGACTCCAAAAAACGAGGAGGTTATATGTTCGACTGTTCGACGACTATATATTTTTTTGAAAAACATAGCCCCCCTTCTGGCGCACTCGGGTAAAAATATTAAACCGCTCATGAAACTCGGTCTTATTAATAAGGATTAAAACAGTTTTTAGCTGGTTGGTCGAATTGTCGTAAGTGATGTTTCGCGTGAGGCAATTCGAACCAGTGAATTTGCTAATTAATAAAAGTGTAGAGTAGAATTTGAATTGAATAACTTATTCAATAAGTGATCAAAATAATGAATAAATGATTGATTCATATTTAATTTTATATATCGTTACGTTATGGTTTGTAATGATGCTGTAAATAGATAATAACAATATCACCAGGTTGAATGTAAATATGTTTATTGGCAGGTGGTTGGTACTAACACAACATTTAAGCCAATGCCACTTAATTAACGAATAATTAAAATTCAATTGAACATGATTCAGAACAAAAATTTCATCGTACCAAAATTACTTATTCGATATATAAATAAAAAATTTACGTTCAAATATTTACATCCACCAGGCACACAGATGAGTACAACAAGCTATGAAGCTATATCCCGTTAGGGGCTATTTCACATATAAGTAAGAGAAGAGGTAAAGTAAAACAGCCCTTAACGTCTTGTATATAAAGTGGTCTTACGTGAGTCGTGTTTCTCATCGACGGGGGCGGGCGGCGGCGGCGGCGGCAGTTGTTGTTCCAGCGCATTAACACAATTCATCATACTTCCGTATAGCCGGTTGTCTCGGAAGCTGTCCCTGTACACACACAGACCTCACGTCGCGCACCAACCCACTACCTTCCACTAACATGTGTGCCTACCCTTAACTACTATACTCCATTTTATTCCAAATTCAAATTATTCTCTCTAATAAACTCTCATGTATAAAAACGTGCATCGCGTGCCCATGACTATGAATATCATGACATGGTGATAGGTGATGCGCCAGAATCATGATCATGTATTGTATGTGTATGAGTTGTGTGTGCAAATAATAAAAAATAGATAACTAACAGGTAGATAAAAGCGCACCTTCCGTTGGAATTCCGAAATAATGCCAATATCTCTTCGAAGGTCTTGTTTTTCGTTTCAGGAACTTTTTTATACGTAAATATCCAAAAAATTGCAAGAAATACACTAAAAGGCAGGAATGTATAGTTTTCCAGTAGAGCCTGAAAACAAAACAAATATTAACACACATATTTGTTTACGTATAACATGAAATGAGTTTATGAATCATCTAACTACCTGCTACACACTACTGTAACTATGTCCCAGCAAATGCGAGTCATAATCGACCTTCTACCAGAATCTACTCTGAGAATTTATAGTCACACTTACAGTTCTCTAGACGAAGTGAAGTATATGGTCAAGATTACCTGCATATCATAATTCAGTTAATAAGAAATTTTGCACATTTATATTTACCTTCATTGTTGGAAAGCCAATTCCGACCACAAAATTAGCCAACCAGTTAACTAAGACGGCGATCGCCATCGCGCTTGGTCTAGGCCCTTGAGAAAATAATTCGGCGGTTATTAGCCAGGGTATTGAGCCGGGGCCCACAGCGAAGAAGACCACGAAGCTCAGGGTCGACACCACAGACAGGTAGCTCATCCAGTCTATCATTTCCTGCACATAGCCAAAGAACTCCTATCAGGGGATAGCGAGTGTGTTCTTCCCCGCGTCCGACCGGAGTAGAAATAAATCGCAAACATAAATGCCATCACACACCGGTCAGGTGACCGCCGACCGTGGCCAGAGTGCTGCAGCTGTGAGTCCTAGCGCACTTGAGCAGTGAAGTATTGGCTATCGTATGCGAGTGGTGCTACTGCTTCTGGGCAGCTTTGGCTCGTCAACCGCGTGCACCGGCTTGTCAATGAGTTGCCCGTCTTTCTTGTTTCGTGTGATGAGTAAAAATGTGTTTTGTGCTCTGTGAGTGATGTCCTTACATTTATATTTGAATTTATTTCTATTGCAGAAGAGAGAATCCGGGTTCGGGTGGGGAAGTCGAGTTAGGGGGGAGGGGCTGGGATGGGGAAAGGGAGGGGTAGCGTTAAGCGAAAGCAAAAACGTGAACGTGACGAAACTGAGAAAAACGAAAATCATAAGAAATCTCAAACGCGACATGCAAGGGTTCTTTGATATCGACAGGAGTAATGTTCTTATTATTCGAAGCAAATTTTCAATTTTTACTTATTTACTTCAAATAGCAAATTAAATTTTGGACAAATTAAATAATATTAATCGATGACCGATGATCTTTCAAAACAAATATCGGAGTAAACGAAAGTATGATGTGATCTGATAAAACAAATTATATGATCGAATCGATCGAAATATCAATATCTTAGAAGGATCGTTGTCTAGGGATAAAAGTTTAAAAGCTCAAAGCAGCAAAATAGCAAGGCGTTATTAGGAACAATCGGTTCCTGGGTTTTTTCATAAAACACCAGTAATGATTGTTAAACTTGGTTAAAATGCAAACAGATATATAATGTTCTTAATAATTTACAAACTGTATTTTCTATTGTATATCTGAATGCAAGTAAATTATAACTACAGGCACTATAAAATAAAAGTAGTAAACGTTTCCCTTAAGCTCGTAGTTAAATAATCTATGTAAATAATAACAATATTTAAACTTTTAAAGAAATTAAGCAAAATGTTCACTACTTAGTGATTAAGATTGACAATAAAATTTAAAACAATAAAATGAGAAAAATAACTTGCATCTCATTTTCTTATGAGACTGTCATTTGTATCTTATATATATCATTAAAAAGTAGTAAAAATATCAAAATTTAAATGCACATTATTCAATCATGTGAGTTAAAATTTTGATATTTTTTGCATTTTTTAAGTTATGACGAGTTAACTAGAAATAAGCAGTGACTTAGTAAAAAACTGCTTGTCATGATCAAAATTACTTAATCTTGCCACAAAAATAAAAACATTAACCTACATTTTGTAGGCACAATCATTTGCCCCATAATCATATCATTACCCCTTTCTTAAGACCTTCGTAATTTGTCGGAATATATCAATGGCGCAGGCCCAATATAACGAAACCCTATAAACAAATTTCTCAGTCTGGTTTATCTGAGGCATCATTTTTTCTTATTATTCCTGTAGTAGTTTTTAAAATCTCACTCCAATTAAATAATCGCTATAAAACCCAATCAAAGCCCAAAGTTCGCAGCTGCAAAGCTGCTTAATATTACTTCCCTTCTTATCCTAGCAGTTCTCTTTAAAAACCCAATTTTAATTTTGCAACACCTCTCTCTCATTATCCCCAATCTCTCTCATTATCATTTCATAGGACACACCTTGATCAAGAATGAGATGGTGATGAAAATCGAGAAGATGAACATTCCGCCGAGGCCGTAAAGGTGTAGTGTCCGTCTGCCGGTCCGGTCCATGAGTGGCAGGGAGACGAGGGTCATGCCCACCATGATGGCGCCTATACCCATGGTGGCGAACTTAGCAGACTCCTCCGTCAGACCAGACGATGTGAACAGCGAGGTCGAGTAGTAGAACACCTAGAAGTTATAAATAAAAATAATTTTTATTTGAGTTTTGAATCAAATGTTTTTAGGATGTCTACATGTGCACCACCGTTTCGAGAACCGGTATGAATCGGTTTTCGTTCGACGGATTTACGTTGTTGAAATTATTGGTTTGTTTTGGTTTCTCTGTTGCAGAGCTGTATATTATTTCTAGCTAACCTGGTAAATTAAGTCTTATCACATGAAGTCATCCTACTAATATCCTACTAATATTATAAATGCGAAAGTTTGTCAGTTTGTGAGTGTGTATGTTTATTACCTCTTCACGTGAAAACTGTTAAAATGATTTTGATGACACTTGACATGAGGTTATCAGAATTTAGGGTAAATTAACACTTAGGCTACTTTTAACTGCGGGAAAATATTACAAATCGTTTTCACCGATATTGATAATAATGAAAGATGTATCCATCAGTAAAGGTCTTACAGCGTTGATGCCGCTTAGCTGCTGCGACAGTTGCATGACAACACCGATGAGTAGCGGAGCCCTAAGCGTGGGGGAACATAGCAGCTCCCGCATGGATATAGACGCCTCAGCCTGCTGCGCGCGCTCCTCAGCACGCATCTCCTCGATGTCCTCCTCTACCTGAGATTTGAGGAGATAATTTTGAAAGGTAAAGAATATGTACTAACGTTGAAGTTCACACAGAGCCAGATTGCAGATCTAAGTAAGTTGGCCGCGTTATGTCAAGCCTAGACTATGGAATTGACATATGACGAGCAAATGCGGTAGGTACGTCAACTGGCTATAAACATTTTCCCATGATACTATCAGTTCAAGTTTTAGGCCTTATAAAATCTGACTTAATTAAATCTTGTGGTTAAAGCCAAGAAAGCTATTTGAGAGCAAATTAAAACATTATGAGACCAAGTGAGAGAGAATACTGCCAAAATATTTGAAATACAAAAAGTTTAATACTTATATTACTACCCCACAATAACTAATATCTACTCTACCCTAAGCAAAACAATACCTGAATACATTATTGGTGAAATAAATATGTATTTTACACGAGTGCAGTTCACTTTTTACTTGTCATTACCAGACCCAGAGTCCAATAGACAATTGCCTTTAAAGCAAAATACTTGAATTAATTTAAATGTCCAATGAATTTAAAATGAATGTTAGCATTATCATAAGATGAATAAGAGACAAGAGTGCGCTCTCGAGATAACGTAAAGGTTTCTAGAACAAATTCAATGAAGATATTATCATAAAGGCGGTCCTGGAAGTAAGATATTCCGGAGCGTATTTCATTAAGTATACACAGCACAAATGGCATAATGGATCTATTATTATATTTATATAATGGCCTAGAAAACGAGTAGACTATTAAGTGTAGGTACCTACTATCAGAGAAAAATGTAACTAAGTATTAAGTGTTCGAAAATTGAAAAAAAAAACATGACTCTATCTTTACGACGTCATTTATTTTTATACTTTATAAATTATTTCGTATGTACTATATAATGTTATATTATACACACGGAATGTATAAATTATTTCGTGTGTGCAATATAATGCTTATAAAACAAAAAAAATAATAAAATTGTTTTATTGTCTAAATATCGAATATGTTTGTTTTGTTTGTTTAATCTAGTTAAATGGGCATTCTTAGACCTTTGCCAGATATAGTAAAATTTGCAAAATGGCGGCTGCCATGGCTAGCCTTGTTTTCTTTGTTCCGGAGTGGCATAGCGGCAAATATGCGAAAATGGCACCGCCATATTGGTCATTTTCGCATTTCGCTAGGCGAAGGGATAGCATAATTATTTGCAGTATAATCAGTGGCGGTGAAATAAGGAAACATCATCTCTTTATGTCAAATTGTAAAAATGTACCAAATCTTCAAAATACATGCATATCAATAATTATAAATATGGTGCAATGACAAATCTGTCATGTTGCGCACGCATTAAAACGGAACACTTTAACAATATTGCCTTCTATAACAGTAATAGAGTGCTAAAACTACCCGTACGCAATTACATAGTTGCCTTTATCAATTTTAATTACTGGTTAACTCACTTGATTACTGGCTCTTAGTCTTCTCAGCGCCCGTCTGGCTTCCTCCTCCCATTGGCGTGTGATGAGCAAGTAGCGCGGAGACTCGGGACAAGCGGGCAGTAACAAAAGCTGAAGGATCGCAGGACACACAGCCAAACCTGGAATGTGAGAATTCTTTTCGTAATTTCTGGAAACGAATTCAGTTTAAATAAAATCACAAGTGATGAACGGAAGAAGTGGAAATATCAGTCAATACAGATTACTTGAGAATAATAACAGAAGACTGGTTGGCTTCTACTGAAATCTTTTTAAAAGTCATTTTTATTTGCAAGTGTGATTAACTTTGGCTCGGACGGGAACATAGTGCAGCATCTTTCAATTATCGTATCTTACGAATAAGGGCGCCCTGGTCATTGCCCTGGGCGCCTGGTTTATCTATAACCTTCAGTGTAAAATACGAAAAAGTTTGTTTTCAATGTATGAATTATGGGACCATCAAACCAGATGATATAGCAACGCATCTGCCACTATACTGATGTTGTCAGTATCCATGGGGACGGTGTTTGGTTTCCATCGGCAAGCCGTTTTGCTCGTAATTAAAAAATACTTACCAAGTAGAATAGGCCATCCATCATCCGTCCCAAGGATCTGTTCGATGCCAAGCACCTGTGACAGTAGCAGGCCGACTGTCACTGCCAACTGGTTGACAGTACCCAGCCCACCACGCAGGTTCAGCGGCGCTATCTCCGATATGTACATTGGCACAAGTGATGTATTCAGACCTACAAGAAGTTATTATAGTGAAACAAAAAGTAGCAAAGAAATAATGCCTAATTTATCAGATTAAAGAGTTTTAAGTGGTTTTGAAGCGATCTTGGCGATTCGACATTCGCGACTAAGACCGCTTGATGACCTCTGAGAAAATTTCCGAATTCCATCAAGCAGTATCAGTATTGATTAACTCAATATTAGGAATATTTTTCTTAATGTTAATTGTAATTAGTTTTGGGAAGAGCTCTCCATATTCAACAACTGAAGTTATATTCACGGGTTGCAATACAGAATCCAATATAAACTAAACAGTATTCGCACAACGTACTCTAAACTTGAGATATCGTTTGCTCAAGTACTGTGTATAAAGCTGGAAGCTGAAGCAGCGATTTTGATCTTATGTACCCACTGCAAATACTTGCCGGGTTAGCCTAGCTCCTTCTCCACCAGTATTTACTTAATATCAGCCAAGAACCGGCTCTACTCTTTAAATAAAGCAAACGAATCCTTGCCTGTATTCAATTCTTGAGTATTTTAAATCCAATAGCATTTTAGCTTATTAAAATTATACCGAATTGAATATACGCTACAAATTTTATATAACATAAAATGGAATGTTTTTCAATATGCTTTGTCCGTTTTTGAGAATTTCCAATTAATATATCGTAAAATGCGGTGTAGCACGTCGGTTACATTTTGATTAACAATTCGGAACTATGTTTCAATCGGAATAATAAAGAGGGATATAGCAACGGTGGGTGTAATTATCGACGCTGTCCGAACTCAATTTGTCTATTGAGTTTGAGGCTGCATCTACTTGTTATTACTCATTAATTATACCCAGGGCCGGATTAACGGAGCACTTGTAGCGCTTGCTTTGGGCTCCGCTCCCTGACATCTAGACTTATCGCGCGGTTACCAATTTCGTAGTAAGCATCAAATCATATTGTTTACAATAAACTGGATTTTTTTAGGGTTTCCGTGCCCAAAGGGTAAAAAAGGGACCTATTACTAAGATTTTGATGTCTGTCCGTCTGTCTGTCTCTCCGTCTGTCTGTCTCTCCGTCTGCCTTTCTCCAGGCTGCATTTCAAGAACGGTAATAGCTAGAGAGCTGAAATTTTCACAGATTATGTATTTTTGTTGCCGCTATAACAACAAATACTATAATCAAAATAAATATAAGAAATAAGAGGGGCTCTTATACAATAAAAGTGATTGCTATTTTTTGCACTATATAAATAAATTTTCACAATATATATGTAATAATCCAATCCAAGACTCAGGAACAAAGAAAAACTTTTTTGTTCCGTCGGCGGGATTCGAACCGAACGGAAAACTATCGTGAAACGGCGTTGTGTTTCATCCAATGAGTGAGTTTACCGGTGGTCCAACTTCCTTTATATCTAATAATATCCCTATTCCCATTCTCTGTTCCTTTATAAAAAAGGCCGGCAACGCACTTGCGACTCTTCGGATGTTACGAGTGTCTATGGGTGACGGCAGTTGCTTTTCATCAGGTGACCCGTCTGCTCGCCTGAACCCTATCATAAAAAAATATATATTTATTTATTTTTTTATGATAAGGTTTAGGTGCTAAATATTTTCACGTGCTAAATATTAAACCGTGTTAAATCTGATGATAAAATTTTAAAAAAATATCTACAATGTAGACATCATAAACATGATAATCAAAAGTTAAAACAGAATATGGCGCCGCGACATAAACATTATATTACGAGCCCAGTAAACTGAAGTCATCACTGAACAGCTATGTTTGTGTAATAAGTAAGTATGAAATGTGTATTAACCACCACGTTTTCAACTAATCACGCTTTGATCAATTGAATCGAAAAGTTTGCGGATCGCGACGTAATCACTAATCACAGCTGCTCATTGCAAATTCATTTCTAATTTATGTTATGCCAGTTTGGTTAAACTCCAAACATATTTAATATGGATATTGGATACCTTATGACCATAAAATACGTGAATACTGATACTATTTTTGTACGCAAAATGTGGACACGCCGCACGCGACAGCGTGTCAGCCAAGTGCAATAAAAACAGTAAAGAGTTAGGACATTACGGCAATATATCTTATTTTAAATCGCCTTGTAAAAATTCTAGTGGCCTCATGTCTTTTTATGCCTCGCTTTTTTGCCCCACACGTTATGTCTGATATAATATAATACCGAACATACAATAATTAACATTTTGAAATCCAGTAACGGTAACGTAAGTAGCGAAGGATAACAATAGCCAAGTATTACGTAGTCTACGTGATGATGTGTGAAGTATGTGAATGGAAACCTTAGGTGAGCTTACCGCAATTAACGCCTATGATGAATCTGCCGAAGAATAACATTTCGTAGCAATGTGATATTTTTGTGAAGCCCATCAAACTTGCGCCACTTATTCCAAGAATGTTATTGAGCAAAAGACCTCCTTTCCTAAAATCGAAAATAATATGTTCAGTGAACATGAATTCATAGAATAAAAAAGGGTAATGGCTGGTGAAAATTAAACTTTATAATAATGTGTCGTGATGTTTAATCTAATACCCATCCAGTAGTCCGATTATATTAACTAATAAAGTGAATGCTGTGCAACGTAAATATAAATTCTACGTTATACAGCATGATTATTTATTATAAGGTTAGGCATCAAATTAGCCCGGTAATCCAAGAATACTTTTTGTACACTAAATTTTATTGCGTGTACACTGAGTTTATCAAAAACAGTGTTAAAAATCTGACTATCGATAGGCTGCATTGTCCATTTAAATATAATTACCTTCCAAACCGATTAGCGATCATGCCCCCAGAGAAGCCACCCAACATGCCACCGATGGCGAATATGCTGACCGCGATGGAGTACAGCCGGTTCACTGTGTCCTCGTGTATGTCCTTCCCGTACCGGTCCTTGTACACGTCCTTCATGAAGTTCTCGATGTTCTGTTAAAATTGGAGTTGTTAAAGAGGTTAATTAAAAAAAACGCTTATTTTTCCACGGCTATAACGAAGAGTCCTGGGCATTGTCCATTAGCTAGAGTATTGATGAGAGATGATGGTCTCCTGTTGTGAATTTATTAGGGATAGTGCTTTTTTTCTAATGGTTAAGGTTCATCAAGTGTAGCAATAAGTTTTATGTATTTAATTTAAACGATTTATTTACAAAACTTGCATTTCATATTTACATTTCTTACAAAATTTCTAAGTTATATATAATAGGGAGCGCTAGCATGTCTGCAGATTATGTAAACCAGAGGGCTGGGAATAAGCAGAGTCATATTTAAAGATTGTACGCCACGGGCTCCTCTAACCTTGGGGTCCTTCTTGCCGTAGGTTAATTACACCCCTGGTAATCAATGCTTACCCTGCCGGGAGCGTTGATGACACCAGTGTTGTACCCAAACTGCAACATCCCGAGTACCGCCGCCAAGATCGCGTACGACAAGAAAAATGTTAGACCCTGTGAAACAAAACACGTGCTATTATTTTTAAAAAGAGAGAAATTTGTTTTCGAAGAGACATGTTACTGTGTGCTAATATCATATTTAAAGGTGGAAAGTGTTTTACATTTGTGTTAGATATATTACAAAAATTATATGGATTTAATATTTTTGTAAAGATCAAAAATGATATGTGGAGAAAAAAAGGGGACTGTCATAATTCATTATAACACTTTATTATAGTTAGATATTTTGTACAAATCTAGCTAATGCCAAGTAATCTATAATCGAGGTAAAGGCTACACAAATCAATCGACAAAAGGACCCAAAGAATTGTTCAGAAAACTGTCATTTCCCTTCAACAAATGGTACGGTTACGAAACCTACTAATTACAATTCATTTTGTGGTATACAGTTAAAGAGCTTTAGAATGATACCACTCAACTTTGTAAGCGGCACCTGTTGACGCTTTGACTATTTTTGAATATTAAAGTTCGTGATAAACGGTGCAGTAGGTACAATATAGAGTGAATGTATTAATGTGAAATTGAAGGAAATGTAATAACGAGGCAAGTCATTCTCAGCAAGTAGCTCAAGTGATTGTGTCCCAGACTGTACTTATTTTTAATACGGTATGTAACCACAGATTTTTTTCAGAAGTGTGGTCATAGTAGGCTACTAGTAATATAAGCAGGCTCGAATCCGTAGATATATAACTTCTCTTAATTCAACTCATAAAGGGCTGACACATATCCGTAAGGTTCTCTGAATTATTCAGATCTCCGCGGAAAACGCTCGTCACTATGGTTCTTTCAGGTTGTTCAAAAATTCTTGATTTCAGAAAATCATTACTTATAGTGTATATATGAGATTCCAGTCTTTCTAAATTAATAAACGGAATTCAGGTTTGGAATCTGGCACGGGTGTGTGTGGCCAGCCTTAAAAATGCTTAATTCGAAAGCTAGTATGATAAAGCCATCGTCCTGTCCTGGCAGGAACCAATGGCGTATCAAGTAGTGGTGCCAGATTACGGTCATATAATGTAGCCAATAGCGATATTTCCCGACTACCCAAGGATGTCATAAATCGGGAATATGAGTCCCCGATCAACTATCCGTTACACCATACTTTTTTAAAAATATTTTTAGTTTTTAACGAGTGCTGGATATACTATAAGTTTACAAATAATATGCATATAGACAGGCAATCACTATTACTGACCTGAAAGCCTAGAAAAAAAGAAAAAAAATAGCAGCCTAGTTCAGCTGTGATTTTGGACATCGCTTGCATTATTTTATTTATTTCATTATTCCACCAAAGCATATCAATAATAATATCTATGCCGTAATTTCTAGTTAGGTATCTTGGTTTTTTTAGGGTTAACAATGTTTTGCATTGACCAAAACACGTTTTGATTATCAGCTCAAATCATTTGATATCGAAAAGTGAGTTTCTCACAAAGGGCTTACAGTTGAGCCTAATAATACTTTAGTATTTAGCCTTTGAGTTTCGTTAGCTGAACCGACAACGTTTGAGTGCTAATTAAATTTTATTTTTTGCGAAACGTACTGCTTTGTGGCTACGTTCTACTTATCATCTTTTGAAATATAATTTCTGGTACTGTTCGCACTAGATTTCAGTTATTTTAGTTGAACTAAACTATAGCCAAGTTTCATATTAGATATTTCAAATAGTCTTGCTGTTATTCATTATTCTTAAACCAATTAATGGGCAAAGAATTTTTATTGTACATTAAGAATTATATACGTACATATAAGTTTATTAATAATAGTCGTTATTGAGACAAAAAACTGTTTTCGCACTTATCGCTACGAACGAAGTTGCTGACGACTCCTTAAACTGTATAAATAAATCTCGGACTCTACAATCTTGACTGAAACACTATCAAGACAGTTTGATTACTTCGATCAAATATAACAAACATTCTTAGTTGCAGTCTAAAAAGTGGTACTGGATAAGCGCGGTTGCCAGTACCACTTTTTTTAGCGCTTCTGCTCCTAGTCGCTCCGACACCGCGATTTCAAGTTTTGTACGATTGTGAGTTTTATTTTTCAATACACTTGATTTTAATTTAAGTTGTTTTGTGTCAGATAGTCTTGGCGCCATTGTTTTATTCAATGTGTGCATCTAATTAATATTCAATCGAAGTTAGATTATTATCAACTTTGATAGAACATAAGTCCAAGTTTAACCACACAAACAGCCTCAAGCAGAGTCGGAACTGGTTTCTAAAAGCCAGTCTACACAGTATAAAGTTGGTATAAAATTGTTTTATAACTTACTTTCAAATAGACTTGTACGATCTACGTTGTTACTTGTACGACTTTTATGACACCTACTTGTTCCAGCAACCTCAGCTTCCGCCTCTGCGAATGTTCCTCGAGGCGGTCCACGTACTCCCGCAGCTCTTCAATCTCCTCCTTCACCTGCTGCACGGTGTCCAACTCTTGCTTGATGGCAACCATGTCACGCTTCACCTACGGGTGGTCATAGAACCGTCAATGTATTATGTGCGAGTGAAAAATCGTACATTTCTTATCGATTATGTAAGAGAGTGTATTGCTAAAGAAACTGCCATAAACGCTTCCATTAGGTGAGCGTTCGCCTGTTTGCCTTGGTCTTATGAAAAGAAAAATAAATGTTAAAAAAACTCAGGCCTTTTTAAAACTAGTAAAAATGTTATTTTGGTTTATACACCGTATTATATATATGTATACAACATGAAAGTAGCAAGAAACTTTTATTTTAATATTACAAAAAGTTATTTCACTTTTAAAATTCGTAAAAATATAGAGTTAAATTGCCGTAGCTTGTCACAAAACTTCATATAGAATGTCAAAATTTGTATGAAACTCCGTGCCTAGTTATTTTGATCTGACCATAGATGTATACATAGATCAGTTCACCTCGGAGACTTCGCTCTGGCATGACTCGACGCTCTTGGTGAGCTCCTGCAGCTGCGTCCTTATCTCGCAGAGCGCGACGGTCGTCTCCAGCTGTCTGTCACCGCGCTGCAGCTCGTCCAGCTTCGCCGACAGATTCATGCTCATCACGCTCACCTGTCTCTGAAGGCTGTTAACACACACCACTTTATAATACCGGGATATGCCCCGTAAGTAGCCTACGTCCTAGGAAGCAGTCCATGAAAGTAGAATGCCATTTAATATACCCCTATTTAATCACTAAGCACCAACCGTTTATAAAAGGCCGTTGAATTAAATACGCCATTTTGTAATGATATGGCATATCAGATTGTCTTTAACCTAAGCCCTCATGAGTAAGTTGACGACACAATCGAATGATTAAATTTTATACTGCTTGTGTTGCATACACAGAAAATTTAAGAAGTTGCTAATAATGATAAAATACATTATTACTGTTCCATTCTTAGAAGGAGCGTAATCATCAATTTATGGAACAAACGTAATGCAAAACTGATTTGAATTTTTCGTTTAAGTTTCCATTAAATACCCTTTGTAAAGTAAAAGAACTCTTTCTTAATTGACTGCACTAGAGCTTAAGTCAGTTATAGCATAAATTATTGAAGTTTATTAAGTCTGTGAAGGTTGAACCTCACAGGAATCAGGTCAGAGCTATGCGCACATATTATTTCTTTACTAGAGAACTTTATATGTGTTTGACTTTATTGTTTGTGTATGCTTTTAGAGAGATTTGTTTTAATATTTAATGTTTTGAGCTATCGTTAAGAGCCTTTTTTTTAGTTAAAATACTGGGCAAATCTAGGTAATTCGTGTATAATTTTAAGCCAGCAAGTATTTTCTTAGCCACAACAACAATAAATAAATAAAATGTTAAATTGCATATCGCACTGAGATGTAAGCAATAAAAGTAGGTATTTATTTGTTCCTTAGTATAAATAATAACCACTTAATTGTTACAGCAAAAATGCAAAAAAGTATGCAAAAAGGCCTCTTAGTAAACTTGGTCTTAGAAAAACTTTACTCCAGCAAAGCAAGCGATAATTATTTAATTATATTATTCTGAAGTTTTGTACTTGGTGTCTAAAATCCAAGAGAACGACAGAAAACCAAAAATTTGCTAATAACAATATATACATTTGCATGTAATGGTTTTTTTTGCAACATTGTATCTTTTCCCTAAAATATGTTTTCCATTTGCTAATAAATATAATTGAACATGCGTCGATTAATCTAACAAGGCACGTAACATCACTTACTATTCTAATACAAATTCCATTTTCCATGTGCATTACGTATGATCGACAGTTCTAGCGAAATAGGAAATGGGGCCTGTCGCCTCAGGTCAATTTCAGAGCACGATAGAAACAGACAAGGTAACGGACACATCATGCGAAGTAAAATATGATATGCTCTAGCGATATATTCTGCATATGCAACGACCCAGATTCATTCAATAACTTTTCAACACTTCTTATTTTACTTTTACGCTGTTCCATGCAAGCACTACACGTATCAATTTGTTCCACGCTCCTGTGTGTACATTCGAAACATTTTCTCTCGAAAAAATATCATGCTACATTTGGAAATTGCGCCGCGTTTTAACTTCAATACGAATTTTAAGCGGAAAAGGCTTCAAATTATAGCCAAAAGAAAAGGTAACATAGAGACAATCATCGATACAACTACATCGACGTATATTTTAGTTGTACGAGAAGAACATCAACTGAAAATTAAATAATTACATAATATAAATATTGGATAAAAATAATTTAGATAGGTACATTTAATATGGTATCAATTAAGGGGTAACATTAGGAAATACGAGCAAACAGCATCGTTATGAAGCAGATTATTATATATACTATTATGAGACAAACAACAATAAACACACAAAGAACTTTGTACTTTTACGTACCTTTAAGAACAGTTTAGGAACAGTTTCCATAAAAATGAAAAGGCATTATTATTTTATAATTTTTCGGCTGAGACTTTTAGCAAAAGATACAATATTTAAATATTTAGCAAAGTCACTTTCCTTAGCTCAGTCTAGCATGCATTTTTGGCACATTTCATTTTAATTGGTTAACATTCTTAAAATATATGTGAATAATGATTAATAAAATACCCAAAACTATATTTATTGTTTTCGTGATGGTAAAATAGGCCCGTGGTCCGTTCACGCAGCATCCAAGAGAAAAAAAATTAAAAATATTCGATTATTACCAATTTATCATTTAGTAAAATTGTGTTGTGCAAATTAATAAAATAATAGCGGGTATAACTAACAAAAAGTTGCAATCCAGGAGTTATGCTTAAAAATTTTGAACAAAAAATAGCACATGATCACACATAAAAAAAATCAAGTTGGACTACCTACATAGGTTTAACTTTTATTAATAATCCACAGCCCTCTCATAATACCGAAGTCTACAAAAAAATATTTCGTCATAGCGAAAACTAATTGTAGTTAAAATCAAGTTTCATTTCTCTGCAAAAACAAGACTTGAATTTTTTTGCTAGTTCAATCCGGTTATCAAAAGGCATTTGACCTTTTCTTTCCTCTAACTTTGTCGTAAGATATTAAATAATGTTATTCAATAAAATATTAAACAATTTCCATAACAAAGTCCCTAATAACATTGAGATCGTTCCAATAGTGATAAACACCGTGCTGGACAAGTCAATGAACCAGGTGCGTTGCGGTCGCAAGGAAGTCCATGCTGAAACTTCGTGGTATGTCTAGTGTATGGAACGAAGTGTATGTCGTCGAGAATGGCCATTGAGTCTAATAAGTCGAGTACTGTGGGCTACGAAGGAAAGGTGATGATCAAGCACCGCGAAATCGCACCTCAATATCTGCAATACAAGATATTTGGGGCGCCAAGCGTAGTGACATCGACACACATATGCAATGAAGCCAGTAGTAAAGGCGGAAGCTAATGTCTGTCTAGGGTCGCACGTACCTAAGCAGAAGTTCCCTGAGTGTCGCCTCGTCCTCCTCCGGCGGCGCATATCGTGTCAGCTTGCTGCCGGCCTCCCGGCCCACATGATCGCGTACCACTGTACAACAAGCCTCATTTATACCACACTACCAGGCCCCAACACTTATCCAGTTACAACTATCTGCTCTTATAATATACAATTCATATTAAAGTGCTACGTATCCTCGTATAGAGCACGCCATCACCGTACCACCGATTAGAGCCAATGGCCATGTTGAGTCTTTGTTCGTAAATAATCCGTGTTTCGAGAGTCACCGTGAGAGCAACGAGTGTACAAAGTAACGATTCGAAACGAAACACCGAAGAATTATCTGATTAATTAAATAAGGCGAATACCGGGTTTCGAATTAAAAGTCAATTTATTGCAAGTATCGAACTCAAAGGTAATGAAAACGGACTAATGGTGGAATACGTTTCGGCACAATTGTAAATATCATTAACGTTCCTGATTTGAGCGGAGTATCGCGTTTGCGGAGCGATTTAATATTACAAAGCGCGTGAAAACAAAGGGATTTCAGGTATCAAATTGAATGCATGTGTCATATTATCCGGCTTCACGTGCACTCGGGACCAGCAATCATTTTATCCCAGGGATAAAACGATCCCGATGCGGCCGGGATTTCGTTCTATTACACTGGTGCAAGTTTAATTAAGGTGCAACAACTAACTCGTACTATCTGAATTTGCATTCCCATATCAAACAAAAATCCTTTCCATCGCTCGATCGTTCCGTGTTTACTTTCAATCCGCGGATACCTAAGCCGAAAATGGATCGGATATCTTTTTGATCTACCGATATAAAGTGCAGATTTTTCGTGAAACTGCATACTGCGCTATCATATAACCAATTTTAATTTAGGTTCTACAGTTTCCAAAGAATATGTAGCCGGTATCTAATTCTGAAACTAAATTTAATGTTTTCTCAATCTTCATATTCCTTCTTATCTTGACTAATTAAATTTATTCTTTTGTTATGACCTTGTTATAACTTTATAAAGTACTAATCGTGTCCGGAACACATTTTTGTCTCCAATCCTAAATTTATACAAGCAATACGAGCTTAGCTCGGAATATTACCCTCTTCCAGATAGATGTCACCTTTGGATGTACTTTGAATTGGACTCCTTTGCCAAGCCATGTTTATATTCGCGCTTTGCAACGCATCAGTATAATCTTATTGTACATTAATTTTATGACGATGCATATCACTGAAAAGCAAAGCTGAAACAAGCTTCCGTCTCGGTTAAAATCATCATTACATATTCATGATAAATGAATGAATTTTGCTCGAGGAATTGTAAAGTGAGTCTCGTAGAAGATCGTACTCAATGTATGTATCTTACATTAACAATCAGCACCATTCAAAGTAAAATAATCTCTACTTACTCTTTACTCCATTGTTGCCTATATTTTTAACTCCTCGTGTTCTGTTATATACTCTAAGTTTAATGAAAATAGGTCCTCGTCTCCATTACTTTGATTATAGTCGTGGAAACGGAAGCTCCTATGCAAACAAAATTTATTATACTCGTTGAGCTTCGAGAATATTGAAAGACAATAAATAATGGAAGTGATCGCCGACGGGAATGTTGAAAGGACAGAACTGCTAATAAGTGTAAAGTCACGACTGTGTACTTGCCGGCAACTGCGATGACTATATTTTATAGCTACGTAAGCACACGAAGCTTCCGACGAAAGCTCTATAAATTACACCGTCCTTATAGGAAAGAAATAAAAAAAAATCTTATTGCAAGTGAAACAGAAAAGCGAATTCGGTGGAAGCCATTAAAAGAATAAAATGCGTAATAAAATATTTTTGCACTGTATTTTTATGAAAAAATAAAAAAAAATTAAAAGCTCTTCTCTTGAAACACTAAAGCGTAGCGGCAAACAGTGCGAGCTTTGCATTCGAATTTAGGATTTCGCGTGAATCGCGTGCGAGAGGTAGAACACAGATTATTACTATAGGCTATGCACAACTATAAGACCGTTTCGTGATAATGGAAGGGCACTTTTTGCATAAATTTTAAATGAGCTTCACGCTCATTTAAAATTTTTACGGTTAGACATATTGGTCGATGTATGCATCGAGTGCCCACGATTTCGAACGATCTTAAAGTAGCGTTTGGCCTACATCGCAGAGTGCACAAAGTGAGTGTTACCTGAAATTTGATCTGTGGGTGAGTAAAGCGGGGGCTCCTCCCCGCCCGCTTGCTGATGTTCAAGCAGACGATGACACGACTGTCTCATGAGCGCTCCCGACACTTAAAACACAACACTACGTTATTCAAATGACAAAAAAAACGATTCTTTGTAATTGGTGACGAATGTCATGCTAGAATACAAACGAAAAATGTTATAATTAATAACAACGTTGAACGAGTTTTCTAAAGGAATTTGCCTTATTAAGTCCTCGTTGTTAATGGCGCTCAGTGATAAGATCACCTACAACAAACACTAAGCTGCACTCAACTTTTGAGCACCCTCTTCGCGATCAAAAGCCTTCTCCACTCAACGACCATTTGCGTCACTATCCGATATACATATTCAGTTTTTAAGCTTCAACTGAAGTTCTTTTCTTATGGCCGGATCTCATTATTCCAGTAATCTAATTTAGCTCCGGCTTCCTACTAGTCAATATATGTAAGTGGCCACTGGGGACATTGTAATGCACTGGTTGTTGTTGGTAAGATGCAAAACCAGCTTATGAGTAGGTTCTCTTAGATTCAGTAAAATTGTACTTCAGTTTGGCTGAATCGGTGCCCTTACTCGAAAATATTTTTATTTTAATATACTTTATTCAGAACACATACAGCTGCATATTATAAATTTATAGATACAAAAATATACAACTTTTAAATTAAATTTACGTAATACAAAGTTTAAAAGGCACCGGAGCTCGGATCATATTAAATGAGTGTATTATTTTAATATTGTAATCTATTATATAAAAATAAGTCGGGTTTTACTTCCTGACGCTTAAAATAGCTCCAGAACGTACTAACCGATTTCCACGATTTTGCATTCCTTTGAAAGGGCTCCGTGAAGCTTGTTCCCAAAAATGATACATTTTTGGGAACAAGAAAGAGAAAGTTACCACGCGGACGGAGTCGCGGGCAATAGCTAGTGTTTAAAAAGATAGCGAATTAATTTATGCTTTATCAATTCCTATATCAATTCCATTGAAATATTCGTTTAGTGCATGCAGCTTATTACTTCATAAAATGATAAAAGCTATGATAAGCTTTATTATAAAGTGCTATTAATTAGTTTTATTTAAAAATTCAAATCCGATTATTGTAAGGCAAAAGAGAACAAAAAGCTAATCTACGTTAACACCACCTATTAGCGATACAAAGTGGACGTACGGTAAGCTTTTTAAAAAAAACCTTGCCACAACTGTTATCGTCCTAACCGAGCTTTTGAGGTTTGTTTAATTTTACCTTCATGCGCTTTTAATGGAAAATAAGCCCCACTTTCCGATGCCGATAAATATTTTTCAACTCGCATGTTTGAGTGCTTGCTGGTTTTCTTAAATTAAAAAAAATGTTTTTTTTTTTAGGCGAGTATGTTAGCAGTGTTTCGATGCTACATGTTATGCCTTATATACCGTCACAACGGCATACTAAATTTACAGCTCTCGGTTTGAAAAATACGATGACCCGTAATTGTTAACCAAAAAAAATTGATAGTTGGCAAAATTGTTTTCACAAAGAAATGGCTATTACAGTGCCCCCTAATGAGCTATTGACGTAATACATATCTAAGAACATGTAACTATTAAAACCAAACCCATCACTGAAAACCGCATGAAAATCGGCTTAGTGGTATTTGAATATAAGTGGCAACACTGGCTTGCGCGCACACACACACAAACAACCTTTCACCCCAAATGCATAGCGCATATACCGTCTCCGTACTGTCGTGGGTACAAATATAAAAATATGTTAATTACCTTTAATCTAGTTATTGTCATTTGACTACGACTGATGGCAGTCTAATCGACGACATTGTGCCTGAAACAAAAAGTTACAACTTATTATCTATACATATAATAAATCAGTAAAATTGGAGTGTCTGTACATTAAATATTTTACAAAGTAATCAATGTGACGGTGCTAAGGAACAGTAATAGAACACACATCGACAAAAAAAAAATGTCTGTTTGTACGCGCTAATCTCAGGAACTACCGGACGGATTTAATATACGGGATAAATGTTTTTTTATTTAATAGCTACTAGGTATGGAACATATATTTATTAGGCAACATATATTTATCCCGGGAAAACGTACGGTTCCCGCGTGATATATAAATTTTTTCGCAAATAAGTTATGGGCGCCAACTAGTTATATATAATAATAATAATATCTATGGACGCTTCACACCACGTCAGTCTGGCCCCGTGCTAAGTACTCGAGGGACTTGTGTT
>JAOTAV010009140.1:0-27984 GCA_026546445.1 Cyclargus thomasi | reverse complement strand
ACCATGGTATACCTTGGTACCAAATCTTACTTTTTGGTAACGTATACCTGGGACGCTTCTAGGGAAACCAAAATCACTATATGTTTTCATACAAATTTCGAGGATTTCCCTCGATTACTCATGGTTCCCATCATCAACCACCACCATGGTGAACATGGGACCTATTCGGAACAATACCCTAAACAACAAGGAAAAAATCGGTTCACAAACGGCGGAGTCATGGTTGAACATACATTAAAAAAAATCCACTGCCGAACATATAACCTCCTCGTTTTTGGAAGTCGGTTAAAAATATTAAAGACACATTCATACTTACTCATAAATGTACACAAAACTTGCTTAATTATTCCCATGGTTTTCTTCTACTTGTACCACTTCAGAATATTTCTCCTTTTAGTCTAGCACCGTATACTTCCGCCTTGCGTCTGATTCTTACAGACTTGCATCATGTCAGATACATATGATTATAATTTATCAAGTATATAACTTTCAGCAAACATTGGTAATAGATTGTATATAGAATTAACTAGTTTATGGCTCTTTATTTTTTTTTTCTTGATCGGTAGTATTTATACCTTTTTTCAAAAATTTAGGAGCTATAGAAGTCAGAGCGAGAAAAAATAAAAGAAGTTATAATGGCAATAATTTTATTACAATAAAAATCTTACTTATCTTAGTAAAATATTACTTATCATACTCAGTCGTGTTATTATAAACTTAGGTACTTAATAATGTTTCTTCCTAACTAAAACTGTTTGGATGACGTCAACTGTTAGTCCTTTAGTTTCAGGCATGTAGATTATGGCGAACACAGCAGAGGCGAAGCATATACCGCCGAAGAGGTAGAACACGCAGCCCAGACCGATAGCCTCTACCAGCGGGTTGAAGATGAACAGGATTATGAAGTTGCAGATCCATGCCCATTCTACCGCAATCATAGTGAATACACCTCGTACCTGTTAAAATAACATGAATTACATTCCGAGATGACAAAATACAGAAGCATGGGCACTAATATATTGATTTGATTTTCATGAGCATAAAGCGGTTTGTATTATATATTTTTAAAGAGAATTTAAGAGGGATGTGAAGTTTTTTTAAATTAATTGGAATGTTACAGGAATAACGTGTAGAAAGCGATGAAGATATTCTTTAAACAACTGCCTGGTCCATACGTAATATAATATTATCAGCCTTTCCCAACAAAAGTAAGTTGACAATCAAATTAATTGTAGTAGTGGTAGGTATATCTCAATCATATTTTTTACTTACCTCTGGTAAGAATAATTCTGCCACAATCACATAGGGAACGGTTCCCGCTCCAGCTGTGTAGAAAATACAAAAAGCGTACAAAAATACACCAGTCAGCCAGTGCGGTCCCCAGTGCAAATGGATTTGTGAGCCCAGAAGTACGCAGCTAATGCCGGTCACGAATGATGCATAAATCATCAAAGGCTGAAATATGTAAATTTTTAGTAATCATAGTATAAGTCAGATTAAAGAAAGTCAAAATTCCTTATCTAAGAATAGCTAGCGCAACTGCTTGATAAAGTTTTGTCTCAACTATATGCAGCAGGCGAACAAGAAAAAAGTAGTCTTTAATAGACTAATCAAAAAGGTTTCAAAGTAAGACGATTCTACTGGAGAACGATTTAATCTAAAAAAACTTACGCGTCTACCAGTCAAGTCTGTCAAGTAAGCCGCAATAAAACCAACAATTGTATTTATCACAGCAAACGCCACACTCGAAATAGTTGCTGAAATCGTCGGCATAGCCTCTTGGAATAACGGTTCTGCGTAAACCTGAGCTACTACTAGTCCTTGGAATATAGAGAATGTGTACAAAGCTATAATGATAAATAGTCCTTTTTGCGTAGATTTTGACTTCTCTGAAAAAAACGCGTACATTTAGTTAGGTTAGTAAGTTAGGTATTAATTTTTCAAGAATTTACGAACATAGAGATGACGCAATGGACAATTGCCATTGGGTATACCACTCTCTTATCCAAAAAATTAATCTTTTACACGATACTTACTTATAAATTGAATTAATCCCATCTTCTCCGGAGATTTTACGGAGTCCTTCAATTTTTCGTTTTCTGGGCTCTCCTCTGAAATAAAATGTGACAAGTGTATAGCTCCTTGTTCGCATAAACAATTTTGTCATCGACCGTATCATTATGGTGTAAGTTCTTTTTATTATGAAGTAAAATAAAAAGTATTAGACGCATAACATAACTTCTTAATGTACAGTTGAAAACAGATACGTATTATTATTTTTCGACTTTATTCTATTGCATTAAAATTCAAAAGTGATAAGCTGGATTCGTCTTTAACCGTTCGTAAACAAGACGCGAGCGCTGTTGTTTAGACATAGTAAAACCACGTGTACATAACGCAGAGATTAAAAGATATAAAATAATAAAGGAGATGCGACTTGTGTGATTACGTATAGGCGTAAAATTTTATTGGCCCCTGTAAATTCTCATTATAACAGTGGAAAACCCGATAGACAAAAATACTTTTTGTATTTCGTTGGTGCAAATATCAGCCTGCACCCCTTATGTAATTAAACCACTTACCGTCCATATCAGGATTAAGTGTCTTGTTTATAACTGCCAATTCTTCTAAAACTTCTTTGGAATCAGGTTTTGTTCCCCTATAAAACGCTATAGCACTAGCCGCTTCCTTAAATAAATCATTTCATGAAGATTTTTAGATTTCTCTAATATGCCTCTCATTTCAAATTAAAAAATTTCGTATTTACCTTTTCCAGACCTTTCTGCATCAAGTACGTAGGAGATTCTTTCACCAAAGTCATTAGTAAAATTCCAGCTACGCTCAGTGTTAGGCAGGTATAGTTCATACTCTCAAAGGACAAATATGCTCCAAGAATATAGGATAGCAATATTCCAATACCGTAGAAGATAATGGAACATGCTGTCATAGTTCCTCGTATGTTCTCGTGACATATTTCCGATATATATACCGGTGTCAAATTGAAGAGACATCCGCCTAATCCAGATATAGACATCGCGGCTAGTATTGTCTCGACGTTCCTGTTTATGATGACAAGGGTCCAGGCAAACTGAAACACAGAAGAGTAGCTGCACCAACTCCTAATTTGGCCCATTTGCGCCAGTCTAGGTTTAGTTAATTTTATAAAGTAATATGTGCCTTAGCTTTAAAGAGAAAGACAGGAAGATAATTTAATACCGGATTAACTAAAAAGTATGTTTTTAAAAAAAATATAGAATTCGTCCAATTTTGTTGGATGAGTCCAAAACAGCCTTAATGTTAAACCTTTCTTAATGTTAGGTTAATGGGCATTGTACTTACAACTTGAGGTAAACTGAAAATTATAGTAGTATATTTTCTTCCTAGATAATCGAGAAGGAATCCCGAAACTGGTGTGCTAATAAGGGCAGTAACTGAGGACAAACTTCCAAAAAGAGCGAGCTCAGTCTCGGACATTGGACGACTTAGGGTCGTGTTTGTAGACGCGAAGAGCTTTAGTGTAGTCGAAGGCCAGGCAAACATCAAAGAAAAGTTTATGCAGATAGTGCATACTAAAAAAGTATAATAATATTAAACATGGCATTAAATATTAAAAGTGTTCTAAAATTAGCGAACTCACGTTTTTAACCCACTAAATACGCATATAAATTTTGGTAAAATCGGTGAGTCCGAATTTGAGGAGTAAGGTTACTTATATTGTGATTTTTTAACTATAACGTTTTTACTTTGAATAGGAAATAGTATACTTACTTATCATTGTGCAAGTGACTTGCTTTATTATGGAAGTCATATTATTTAAATTATTTTCTTCAATTAATTTATTGTTTTTTCTTTTTGTTTCACTTGTAATCTGCCTTGCCTTCTTCGTGATCAAACCGGGATTGATGTGTGGTGAGCACGCATCGATTTTATCTAGCGAGTTTGGTTAAAACAAACAGTGCTGACTTGACGTAATTTATTGGACCAAATTTGTTTCGCGTATTATTTTTTACGATTTCCTTACCATATATAATAATAATTTTACAAACTGAGTGCGAATTCTGAAAATATGTAAAAAAACAAGTAAAATTAAAAGATTGCCTTCTTCTTTTAGGCTCCAATGGGGAGCAAGTGAAAGTTCAAAAATGCATAATATGTTTTAATAATACTAAAGATAATAATGTAGGTCGTATACACTATACCATTTCCCAGAATGTTTTCCATCCCCCTGTAAACGTAATTACAGCGCTGATAGACTTTGTTGATCATGACGCTGGGGTGCTTGTCGTTATAAATCTAAAAAAAATTACTTGCTTTTGCAATAAAGAAAAAATACTACCACTTCGTTTCATTCAGATGAGAATTTCCCTACACCTCATTCTCTAACTAAAATTCATTAAATGGCCGGAAACGCACTTGCAACTCTTCAGTTTCCATAGATGACGGCAGTTGCTTTCCATTAGGTCCCGTCTTCTCGCTTGTCCCTTAATTTCTATATTTAATATTTTTTCCTGACGTACGTGTAGGCAGGTAATGAATGTACTTTGGAAAAAACTGTGGAATATCCTACCTGAGACATACAAATTGTCTTTTGGAAATATCAAATCATTTAAAATTCTGTATTTGAAAAAAAAGTCTGTATTTGAATAAAAAGATAGAGAAACATATCTTAAAACAATAAAGTTTGAATTATAAGGATTAGAAGACGTGGACGAATACGCGACGACTACTATGTTATTTTTAGATGCAAATACAGTAGAGTTATGAGTTTGACAAGAATGTTTTCGGTTTGTGACAATCACGTGACAATATAATTATTAATTTTAAAATTAAAAAATAATAGTTAAAAAGATAATCAAGGTATTATTAAAAACTAAAATTTCTCAAATTAAATTTGAATTTATCATAATACTAAATTCTTTGTTTTAAACTTGCATTCCTATCCATGCAAAATTGCAACTCAATCAGAGATTGGGTACTACGAAGATCTAAGAGTCAGTTATTTAAATTCAAATAATATGTGAACGAATCATGTAAAATAAAAGCTTGTAAAATATTGTAACTGTATTATAATTATTATTATTTATTAAATTGGTTGATTTGTAATTTTCTTTCTAACTATAAGTTTATCATCATTTTATTTAAAATCTTGCTAAATTTAAGCTGATTTATGTGGTAAATCGTACGATTACCCTTTACTTTTATTCAACTGTTTAGGATGTTTAATGCTTAGATGTTTGTATCTTGAAGGGAAAAAATGGAAGTATTATTTACAAAGTCTAATTCTAGTTCAATAGTGTGAAAGTAACTTCTAAAAATTTGTAAGATCTTCTTAAAAACAAAACTTGTATTGCTTCTGTCGTCAGTCCTTTTGTTTCTGGTTGAAATGTTATACAGAAGATGGCTGACAGAAAACACGCACCAGAAAAGATGTAAAAAACTACGGCCAGACCTAAAATAAATTGATTGCAAATCAAGGCCCACTCTAAAGTTGCAACTGATGCAAAACTTTTTATCTGAAATATAAAAGTTCGTTAAAGCAAATTGTTTAATGATTAAGGTTAACTTTTTGTAAGTATTGATTGAGATCGTGAAATAATGTTTATTAATTATTATTATAGATGACGCATATTTTATTATAACTAAGTAAAAAAGCTTTAAAATAAAAAAGCAAATTATTTTAATTATTACTTTGGGCAAGAAAGCTTCAGCGATTAAAATAAACGGCACATTGTCAGCTCCCAGACAGTACGCTACACAGTACAAGTGCATGAATACAGCAGTCAGCCAATGTGGTCTCCAATTTATCTGGATTTGCGTTCCGAGAATCATACAGTATATCCCAGTTGCTACTGACGAGTAAATCATGAGATACTGGAACGAATTACTAAGTGTAAAATGGAAAAAAAAAGACTTCCTTTGGAAGATTCTGTCAATTTCTATTAGTTAAAACAAGGAGAAATAGCTAATTAAAAGTTAACATGAAATACTCTCTATATACAAATATTACATTGAATATTGTTTGCTTGTAAACAACATTTAAGTTCATAACTTGAAGCACAGTTAGATTAGGAATTTATCGTACTCAAGAACTCCCACTGAGAAATTCTTTGGTTTGGATTGTTTTCTTCTCTCAGCATTCTTTCTTCATCTGGTGAACCATCTAAAAGTACATAAAGGCTTTTGTAATATTTAGTCAAATTTACTATAGTAATAAGCATCCACAAACATCTTTAGCATTAAAACTTTAAAAGATTTTATTATTTTATTAGAGATTATTAAAATAATTTGAATTAACGTAGCATCAGCTGCCACAGCATTTAAAGTCTTCTTAATTTTATCAATTTCATCAATCACTTCTTTGGAATTTATATTCTCCCTTCTATAGAATGCTATCGATGCAACAGCTCTCATATAATAACAATATACCCTCTTTGGCTCTTTTTAATTTCCCGATCAAATTTTAGTTTTGTTATCACTTGCTCTTTTCCTTTCATTATTAAAAAAAACTGGAGATTCTTTCACAAAAGTCAATATACTCAAACCGATGGTTATGAGGACCAAGCATACATAATTCATTGTCTGATATTCCAAAAATCCTCCCAACAAATATGAAATCAGTGTACCGATACCAAAGAAAGTTGTTGCAAAAGATGACATAGATCCTCTTACGGAGTCTTTACATATTTTGCAAACATAGGAATTATGATAACTATTCAACCGTTCAGACCAGTCAAGAAACCTGCTGTTAATATCGTTTCTACTTTGTTAAAGCATACAACGATCACCCAAGAAACCTGAAACAAGAATATTAGTTAATTCAAGAGTAATCTCAGATTTTTAAATTTTCTTCGAGAGGTATCTTGAAGATTTTGTAAAAAGTCATTTTCGTGATTTTGCAAATTAAAATATTTATTTACCACTTGTAACATCGATAGGATGATAAATAGTTTCTTTCTTCCCAATCTGTCCAAAATGTATCCTGAGAATGGCGTAATGATCTCCTCATTAAAGGACGGAGAGGCTGCAAAGGACGAGAGGCTTCACAAGAGAGAAAGCTCAGTATTGGTCATGACTCGATTCAAAGTAGTGTTCGTGGAGCCAAATAGGTTGTATGTGGATGACGACCACGTGGCCATAATACATGTGTGGTGCACATGTAGCTCACTGAAATTAAATAAAGTAAGCCTCTTATTATTTTGTTTTATGCATCTTTTGAAACGTTGATCCTTATTTCATTGTTGCTAAGTGCGTATTGCAGAATTAGTTAGTTTGCCTGCTCTCTTTTTAAGGCCAACACCTTTTTTCATTCTTCCATATTCCGAACTGTACCGCCCTGTACGAGAATATACGAACTTATTTCTAAAATCTACTTTAAGCACCAGCATATGTTTCGTTCATTCTGTCAGCAGCAAAGGTCTTAATTTCTAAACATTTATTCTTTCACTTTATGTGTAACTTACTTACTGATGATGATAACTTGGTTGATAACACTCATTGTGTTGGCGATCCCGAAGTTGATGTTATACTAATTATTTGTTTATTATGTTAAAATATACTTAATCTCATTTAGAATCGTTTGTTAATACGATTGTTTTTAAACGATAACACATTATGTATCCAGTTAAGATTCTATTTATCTTAAATTAATCAAATAATTTAGAATAATATTATAATGTAGTAAGTAGCCAGTATTCACGAACGAACTTCGTGGACGCATCGGGTCTTATCGGTTTATCTGTCAGCGAAACGTAAATACAAATATTTCTAACTACCCACAGTAAATAGCGGCTACGGAAGTTACTAAATTGTAAATAATATTGTTTGGTGCCACTGGGAGTAACTAGTACTTAAAACACAGGCTAGGCCTAGTTTAAGTGCTAGGATATCAAACTCTACTTTATTTAAGTGTTTACAATAAAGAATTACAATTACAATAATAAAAAAATACAATCATAATTGGTGTTGCGTACGTATCGTACTGAAAAGTAACATTTATCGTGACGATGACATTTCCATTAATAAAGAGACGGATATAATGTCTAGGAAAGACATTATATCCGTCTCTTTATTAAATTTTATAGAAGTCGGTTCACAAATTTGCATCTGCATGCATCATGATAATACTAGAATGAATTATCTTCCAAGATAAATTATGTCCTCTATTATTACATGCGTTGCTAATGCTAATTTATTAGGATTAAAGTCTATAGTAAAATAAAAGGGTAAGACGTTAAATATGATCGTTTTTATTCTGTTCACAAACTATTTTATAAATGGACACCAAAATACTTTATTTTTGCATTAACATTGATTAGAAAAATATCCCTATGATAAACTATTATATTTGTTTCATGAAAGTGAAATGTAAATATTGAAGAGTATATAACATCTCTGTTGAATAACGCAACATAAAATTTTCGACTATTAACAGTAACACTAACTAACCACTTTAAAATTGTCTTTTGGAAAATGTCACTGCTATAGATCTCTACATACTAAACAAAACTGAATCACTCGAATGTACGAGCGTATTATCTTTAGAAGCCCTGCTTTGATGATATTTTTTGCTTTCCTTTTTGTTAGGACAAAGGCTAAAAGTCTAGCAAGGTAGACAGAACAGCTACTTATATGATAATTAATTCATTTATAGACAGGAAAAAAAAATAAAAATCGTAATCTAAGTTGTTTAATCTACGACTAGTTTTAATTTTGATTTCTTGTTTAGTCCTGAAATTTGATTTTTTCTGGGGATCATTTTCTTTTCAATTTTTTTGGTTCAATTTGATTTTCAGGAATTCTGCATATATAAGAGACACACTTTCTCTGCTTTCGTGTGATAAAGCGGACTTGTGAACCGAATAATTTTATAAACACTAGCAAATTTCAGCAGTTACTTACTAAATGTCAATACAATTAAGTGATAAATGATAATAATTGCTAAGTTACTTCTACAACATCTTATAAAAATCTACACAAAATATAGCCAAGATTCAATTGAGCAACATTTGAAGCACAACATGTAACCCATGTAACATGTTGATTGTGCAACTTTTTAACCGTCGTTCAAAAAGAGGAAGTTTTTCAACTCGAACGTATACAATTTATTTTAAAAAATTGTATACGTTCGTTGTAAATCTTCAAAAGAGAGCCAGTTCATGAACTTACGTCACTTCAATTTCATCTAAGTTTGTTGGGTAAGTTTGACATAACGCGACGAAATTACTTAGATCCCCAATCTTCTCTGATTGTATAAAGGGAGAAATTGAAAGAGAGTCAGTTGACGGACCAACATTTTGTCGGAATATGTAAATTTAATGTAAGTCGTGATCAGTCGACTGAGTTTGACATAACCAGTCCAAATTACTTAGATCCATCTCTTTCAACTGCTTTGATTGTGAATAATGATGTACCCTTATGAAATAGGGCAATAAACTGTGATTTGTTACATCATTTGTATTATAATTAAAGACATAGATGACAATTTTTTTAAACACAAAGGTATAGGAACCGCCTACTAATATGCTCCTCTCCGTTTACAGTAGTCAGTATGACTTTTCATATGGCATGCTACACAGTGTTACATGAAGAAATGTTATTAAACATGTTGCCAATACTAGTTGTGCTACAAACATTGCTCAGTAGATTCCAGACTTTACAATAACTAGCGTAACATACACAAGTTGATTGCATTCAAATCCCTAATTATAATTGACACAACAAATAACATCTAGTAATACACAAACTTGTATAAAATTCATTTTATAGAAAAATACGCGAGAGATATGCATTTATTTCTCTTATTTGTGTTGATGGATTGCGATGGATTGTAATTGCACCCAATAATCTCTTATTGAAAATGATCACACTCCATTATAGAAGTATAATTGCTCTTTAATCAACATGTAGCATTATACTTATGTAAATTATGGTATAACATGATTCTATATTGATGATTTGCCGCTTCATCCATAATAATTTATAATTAATAACTCTACAATCTGATTGCTATTGCAAAATTGCATAACTCATGAGTTTAAATTTCGTACACCCAAAAAAATCTTTTTGCAACAATTTATACGTTTCTTACACATTTTTACGATCTTATACTACTTATGCATATCCCTTGCACATTTTCTCTTTTTCTTACAATTATTTTTTTTTAACAACGTTTATTCAAGGTTAAGTAACTTTCTCATCACTTTTTACCTTATCTTTTAACATCTAATAGGAATATTTTTGTGCTGTACGACATTGTATTTTATTATCCATGATCATTCGAACATTGACAGTACGATAAAACTATTTACAATCTAGTATTTTTCTACAAAATTGTATAATATGATCGCTCCATAAACTCACTTATTCTCAATATATATTAGGTACTAGGTACCGATCATGACTGTCATAATATTAATAATAGTATTAAAGATAAGACAGAAAAAAAGATTTCAATGTTTGTAACAAATAACATAGAAATGCAAAATGACAGAACTTACAAGATTAACATTGAACATGAACAATAAAAAAACATACCGAAAAAAAATTAAAGAGGGCAAGAAAAAGCTACAATCGTGTATAGCAATTACAAAATATCGACTGTCATGTATATTCTAACATTCAACACATTTATTTATATTACGTTATTTATTATTACCGTTTCAACTACCTCCCTAGATCCTAGGTACCTTCTAAAAGTTACAGATATGGTCTCTATACAAATAATCAATTTTAGTACCTACGTACTTATTTGTAAAACTCCTCGTGTAAATAAAAATGTACTCCAAAATAATTTATCAAGTCTTGATATTATCATTTCTTACTTCTTCATCTTCATAATCTTGTGATTCAGTCACATGGTGCTATCACCTTTCAAATCAATTGGCATAATTTTATTGGCATTTCAATCGTAATTTCTATCTTCAACTGTGAAGACCTCCGTCTTTGACTGTCATCGGCCATTTTTCTTTTTTCCTCGTATCAGGAACCAGGGTCCTTCTAGGGCTTCGTTTATTTGGTCCTGTGATTTGCCCTTGGTCTCAGGCAAAATGTAGTAAATGTATCCAGCACCGAAGAGCGTAATGGACGCGCAGATGTAGTATGTTGCGTGCAACCCGAGGGAGAAGGCTAGAGAGCCAAAGTATCTCAGAAGCAAGAAATTGCTGAGCCACATCCAAGATATTAAGAAGCTAGACGCAAAACTTCTTACCTGAAAAATTAAGAAAAATTGCCATAATTACAATAAATAGAAATGTTTGGTTTTATCAACGTGAAAGTATCTTATTGTCGGTATTGAGTTATTACTATCTTCATAATCTACATTTAATAAGCTATCGAACCATGTAAATATAAAAATAACATGCATGTTGGTCTGGAAAATATATAAAAATGTTGAAACTCAAGTGTCGTTCAAGGCGATATTGAGAAAATCGCATTTAAACTTTTACACCCAAACGGCAATCTTAGGCGAATGCATAATAGGCTTAAACATTGAATCAAATATAACCAAATACTTCAAAAGTAACTTTTTTTTAGTCTTAAAATTTCAGTTAAAGTTTGTCATAGCAGCCGTCTAGGTTTTTAGAACATTTCTGTTCCATCGTATTTTAACCCTTAAAAATCGTTTCTAAGCTCTGTGTTTTAGCCATATTGCAATTTAGACTTGGCGTTTTAAAATGGAACCAAAAAAAAAAATTTTTTTTCGACGTTTTACTTTAAAGTATATCTCGGAAACTAGAACCGACAATAAGGTACCTTTTCCCAGAAAAGATCACATATGCAATTTAATTATTATCTTTGATTAGTCTTTTGAGTGTTTTAGGTGATTTGAGAATGGTTTGGTTTAAGCTTTAACAAGCCAAAACCGACCGACCGTAGGCTATGTATGTAGGGTCCGCTTTGGGTTATACTTACATTCATTGAAAAAAGTTCTGATATAAGCACAAAAGGCACTGATCCGAGGCCCACATTATACAAAAATAGTACTATCGACAATATGAACACCGGCAACCAAATCTCTAAGTCTCCTTTCGTTTGCTCGTAATTCACATGTGAAATATTATCCGCAGTAAAATTTTCGTCAGCTATTCTGTGCCATGGTTTCACTTCGGCTTCGTTTTCTACTACACTTATATTTAGTATTGTGTTGTTTTCGTAAATTCCCAATTTTCCGTCTTTATTGTTCGAAAATCTTTGTGGCCACCATCGGGATGTGTACCAGGAGTGCATATTCAGATGAGGATCACAGTAAACTCCAAGAACCGCCAAACTAAAAGCTATTCCTGAGCACGACAGAAGCAACAGGGTCTGGAAATTAGAAATTGTCACAATTAGTGACATTTGTACCCGAAATGCATGAGGTTGGTTTTCCAAACTAGGGTAGAAATCTAGTTCTCTTTTAAACTATCTTAGCTAGCTGACTCTGGCTTGTCTACAAGTAAGGTAAAATTTTACAGCGCCTCTAGCGGTCACTTGAGGCATTAAAATTCCCATGCTAAAAAAACTTACGTAGTCGCTATTGAGTATTGTTAATGTATAAATCAAATATGCTTCAAACTCATAATAGATCTACTGGGCATTAAGGATTCACACTTGATCATTTTTACAGTCAGATCTTACCTTTCTTCCGGCTTTATCAACTGTAATTGTTGCTATAGCTGCACCTAGGACCAATGCTGTGCCACATAAAATAGACCCAGCTTCTGAAGTTTCAAATAGCGTACGTGATTCAGTCCTGTGAGCAATGAAAATAAAAATGTCATTACACATTTCAGTTTATGTAATTATTTGAATAACTTTTTTATTATTTACACATAATATCATGTCGTGAAGCGCTTCATACATTCCCAATATATAGGCTGCTTTCTTTTAACGACAACAAAATGCGTTAGTCCCTTAAACATTTTCAAATTCCAATTTTTAATTCGACGAAAAAAAATATGACAATTTCTTACCCGTTGTATATAGTGAAATTGTATGCTGTTATGTTAAGAATTGGCACAGGATGGACAGAGTATCTGAGAACTGCAGCTGCGAAGCTATTCACGGCAGCTGCTCCGCTGCCAACTGCAGTAAACAGCACGACGCAGCATGATATTAACGCTCGACGAGATGCACGGTCATAAACTAAAATGTTAACATAAAAATTATTTTAATACGTAATCAATTATTTCAATATGCTATTGTCACATATATATTTTGGTCAGGTTAGGTTAGGTTAGTCAAGGGTTTGGTCACATCTAGCATGGAATTGATATATTCAGACCAAATAACGTATTGTCGTCTGCTGCCTATAAATTAATTTCTTCGATGGTACTGAATAAAAGAAGTCTATTTTCAAGAAAACAAACTAAACTTGGCATTGCTTAAAAACAAATGACATTAAAAGGTTGTTAATTAATCCAAGCTTACATAGTCTTTTACAAGCAGGTTCACGCTTTTGTTCCCTTTCTGAATTATTTGACTCCAGACCGCTACTTCTTTTTATCATTGGCTGGAATGTGTCTGAGTCTCTTCTTCTTGATACTTCGTTTCTTCCGTATCCTTCTGATATTCTTATTCGCACTTCCTGCTGTTCTATTACATCTGTTAAATCTTCTCTAAAATCTGATCCATCAAACCAACACATTACTTTGGCTGCTTCCTGAAAATCATTAATTAAAGCTTAAAAACCGTAACGGATTAACCAATCTACTTATTTTTGGTATAGACTACTTAGTCTATACCAATTTCTACTTAGAAATGATGGAGAGTAACATAAGCTATTTTTGGTCCTGGAAAAACATTGTTTTGTTTTTATTAGGAGAAGGTTTTTACAAAAAAAAAAAATTAAGAAAATCTCTTAGAAATACTGAAAAATATACATTTTTGTATATTTTAAAAAACGAGCGTAACGAATGTCAATGTCATTCACAGCCATAGAATATATTGAAAGAGCATCGAGACCAGGGAATTATGGATTCAGTTTTATATGGAGGATATTATAGATTCCAGTTTAAATTGAATATGTACTCATACCTAAGCTAGGTCAGCTATACAAAATAAAGTAGTACATCATTGCTACGCTAAGGCGGTACGAAGTTCGCCGGGTTTACTAGTGTCTAATAGTTTCCACACTTCACTGTACAATTATTATCTATATCGCGACCGTCAGTCGCGTCTGTATGTCGCGTCCGATCAGTTTGTTTATAATTAGTGTGATGTGAGATGATGCATGTTTATAATCAGTCCGCTTTATAATTAGTGTGAATGAAGTGATTTCATTTACTGTCATTTCTACCTATCTGTATGTTTAATGTTAATGAAAGAATTAAAGCCACTTACCTGTATTTTTCCGACTCGGATTAGAAAAGACGGAGTCTCTGGCAGCCACACCAGTGATATTAGAAGTATTAAGGGTGGAATGTTCATTGACAAAGCCAACGCGTGGGCTGAAAGCATTCCGCCAGCTGAATATGCGAAAAGAATCCCACAGCTGAAATTTATTTAAGTTAAAATTGCTAAAGGTTACAAAAATAAGCCTAATTCTCAGCATAATGTTATTAAAAAGCTTACATAGTTGTTAAATATGAGTGTTTTTATAGTAAAATAAATAAATAAATAATGTTTTATTTCGTCTTTGATCTTATTGTAGGCTTTGCACACAAACGTTCTTTGAAAACTTTTTTAAATTTATTTATAAAAGATTTTTTTATATTTTCTGTGATTTTATTAAGTTTGGTCATCGGTAAATCTCGCTTGTGTTTATTTCTAGTCTATCTACAATAAATATAACTTTCAGATTTAAGTTTACAGTTTAAATTTATCTCTTAGAGATTCATTTTGTAAATGGAAGGTGTAGCTCGCTTCTAAAGCACAAATATTGTATTTATGTCGGCACTGTTTCCCCATAAGTAATTACAATGTCTCGTTACCAAACATCTGTACTACTATCAGATGAAACAATCGTGTAGATAAGAGAATAAAGTACTGACCCGTTCATAAATGGATGGGTCATATGAACCCGCAGGTGACAGTCATAGGACGATATAAAAGCATAAAATAATAAGGTTTTGCACTATATTTTCAATTGTAAGTAGTTCAACTGAGTGCTGGTGAGAAATCTATCAAACCTCCTCACCTGCAGGCCAAAGAAGGCATGGCAGCTAATCCTCTAGTTTTGGGCGCTATCTCCGCGCAGTACAGTGGTGATAGAGCCAGGGCGCCAGCGCCACCCGCACCTGCTGCCACTCGCGCTGCCCAAACACCGCGCCCACCACACCATGCTGCCAGCGACCAACTAACCTGAAGAGGACACAACAGGAGTAAGATTTGAAAACGCATTAGTTACATCAACCATCCTCTAGTAATTTGGACAAATTTAGGAAAGAAATTAACGGTGCTTTCCGTGTTGAACCTAAAGAAAAATCCTGAGATAGCCCTGCTCCATGTGTTTTTATGCAATTCTACGGTTATATTGAGAATAGGTATTACCTATTAGGTAAAACTGAAAGAGGCTAATTTAACACGCTTCTGTACTTTTTTTGATCAATCTCTATATTATGTAAATGCTATTTCATAAAAATCTCACTTAAATATGATTTGACGATGAAAATATAATAATTCATTCGGCCGTTTTCGTGTCATGTCATGTCTACGTAAAGTGTGACGCGAATAAACGTGCGCTGAAAGTGTAATGGACCTCAATCTCAATCTTGGCACGTTTCTGAATAGCGAAGTGAGGCTAGTGAGACGGCTTGTGGAACTTGTAGCATTTATTCACATCAACAACTGTGGAAGGGACATTTATATTGGGATATTTTTTCGGAGACAGATGTCAAAGCATGCACTATTGCACCGTAATAATATTTTTACCGTGTCTGTTGTTTCGACGAGCCGTTTGTTTTGGTTAAAATGGAAATGGAAAACGCGGCAAGGGTCAACCCATAAAGTACGTCACACGTAAATACGGCGTGTGACATGGTGTGACAAAGGTGCGGGGGAGGAGGGGGAGGAGGTTTCTCAGTATATCAAATAAAAGTATTAAATAAATATATATATATTTAAAAAAAAATATACACATATATATATATATATTTTTTTTTAACAAAATTACAGAGTAGTTAAAATAGCGAATTATTTGGATTTTCGTCGGGCCCGATCAAGCTCCGCTAAGATCAGAAAGCCACCTTCTCAAGTGGCTTGTCAAAACGGCAAACAAATACAACACATAGAAACAAAGTCTTACATAAAATCAAGTAATATAAATAAATCGGGTACTTTACTAGCTAAATAAATAGTAAAAGTATCTTTATCCAATCCTAGAGCACTGCTATTAAGACACTTTACGGCCTACAATTTATAAGAGATCCGTAGAAGTCCTCCTCTATTTGACGACGCGTTTAAAATTTGATGTTCCTCAAAATTTTATGACAACTTGAAAGTCAGCGATCGACGGTTACAGAGTTCATTGATTTGTGTTGCGATTTTTAAAGCCGATCCTCGCTGTAAGCAGCCGCGACATATAAAAAATTAAATAAAATGTCACTTTATGTCATAAGCAATTAGTTTCATTTTCTAATGATATTAGTCTAGCTGCCCATGACGCGGCTGCCTTAAGTAGTGTAAAGCAAAATGAAACCTATTGCTTATGTCATAAAGTATAATTTTATTTGATTTTTTATATGGCGCGGCTGCTGGCAGCGAGGATTGAAAAATTTACTTAGGGAACTGTTTTATAAGCAGTGGTCTCTTACATCATTTGGTCGAATTACATTACAAATACATTAAAGCGACAAAATCACGTAAGTCCTACATCAGCATATTTGATGGTAGTCTCGAAATTAATTTTTTCTTTCTACTTAAGCCAGTCGTTTCGCATAACAATAAAAAGGGGTTAAAGTAAATCCAAGAGTGTATTTTGGGTCCGCAGTTTTATGTTCCAAATCGTCAATAAAGAGGAGAGCTCATACATTAGTGTCTCGTGTCACTACTTTTATTGGGGACCTTAATGCCTTTCTCATGCAGCATAAAGAGTGTAGATGCTGTGGTTTATGTACTTTTTATAGTATCTTTTACGTTGGTCCTGCTACAAATCATTAGTTAAAAAACTAAAGTACGCAGTTGTTAGTTTTAATGAAACGGATTCTTCTAGAAAGTATGTACAAAGAAAAGCTTCATAAATGAACTATAGTAATTTCCTTTCCTACAAAGTTGCCTCATTAGCAAACAACACTTTTACAACTCGTCGGGTTTTTATTCATAAAATAAGAATAACTATGAAATAATATGGCGTATTTTACTAAGACTCACGCGGACTGCGTTCAAAGTTTTAAGTGGATTAAGTTATCTAGTGACCACATTCGGTTGACAGAGTGTTATTTATTATTTTTTGTATTTGTTGAGAAAATAGGCATTTAACATATATTTATATTAATTCTAACTAACTTTGTGAACATGGATATTTGTTATTTTGCATTTTGGGTGGTGTCATTCACTATATTAATCAATATAATATATAGCTGACATACATAAAGGGATACCTATATCACATTTCGATTAAATACTCCCGTTGGAAAAAACAAGAACCACAATAATATTAATGTTTTAAATAGCCTGATCACACATCGTGATCAATGAATTGTAAAATGTGGTATCTATACACGAATACATTGCGAACTCGATTGATAATTTGGGTTTGTATTTAAACGTTATTGAGATTCTGATGTATGCTGTAAGCGGCATTATTGTATACAAAGGGGGTGAGTACAAGTCATAATGCTTACCCATTGAAGATAGAAATCAGGGGTAAGTATGTTTGTGCGCCGTACTGTCGATTTAGATCGCTAAATGATAAGATTTCGATTGAAACCCAAATGAACATAAATAACTCGTTTGTATTTAAGATAAAAAAATGTTTGTGGAATATATAGTCTAGAATATGCCTATTCTGCCTTCTCAGCATCTCCCTAAGGTTGACTGGTAGATAATGTCACAAGGCATTAAGCCCGCCTTTGTAAATATTTGTATAAAGTGTATAAATAAATAAATATGTATTTCTGTTGCCATTATAAGAACCAATACCGAAAATACTGAAAACAGATGAAAAAATAAATGTTATCGTACAGAAAACGTGTTTTTTGAGCCAGTTTCTTCGTTTTGTTTCTAGGTGGCGCAGTATGTCTATATCGCGCTATATTATACTTCAGTAGCCACACAGACATTTCAACAGACTCACTGCTTTAACAAGTACGAGCACAAAACGAATTATCGGCAATGATGAGGTAGTTGCATCAATTCAGCGGTCAAATTAATGGACGCATCAGATCCCGATTCCCGTCCAAATGAGATTAATTTGAATTTCAACAGATTTGCTACGATGCTCGTTTGCTCTTTGCCTACTGTGATATCACAAACACCTGTCGTTACAACGAAAATTAAAATACAAAGGTTTTATACATTGTGGCTTCGGTCGAGAAAGGATTAAGTTTTTAATGATTCATTTTTATAAGGTAAGATAAATGTATAATTTATTACGAACATTTTGCCCATTTTTTCCACCCAGTGATCTATTCATGCTGTCTCAAATTAATGATAATCTTGAGAAAACCCTCTTGCAGCTCGCACACGAAAAAGGTCTGGACAGAAGTAAATCCTTAATTAATGTTTTCATAACTTTTATCTCCAAATATGTTTTTCTTATGTTAGAAAACATAAATCAGTGTTAATAAAATAAGCCCAGTCGCACACCCTACCGGCACGAATCTGCCGTGTAGTTAGACTTTCAAATAGTGATCGAAATATGATTGTAAGTTTTGTTTCATAAATATATTGGGGTAAAATAAATGATGCGTATATTTTAAAAAGTACTCACAATAAAACTCAAGCAGATACACAGCGCGCCCGCTTTCCGGCCGCGCGCGTCGGCCAGTATCGCAAACATGGGCGCGGCAGGCAGCGCGATGAGACAGGGTAGAGCCGCCAGCCAGGCACCCCCCGTCAGAGCCTCGTTACCCAGCACCCCCGACACCCAGCCCGTGCTGCAGCCATGGGTGAAGCAGGAGAGGTTGTCTGAAAAAAAAGGTTGCTGTTTCATCCTTACGGCTATAGCCGGAGATGATAATAGTTGGGATCTATTTTAAAGATTCTACTAAAAATACCTAACTCCTACGGCCTGTTTCACAGCTTACTGATAAAGTTTCTGTTAGGCTATCTACAACTTTTTTAACAGATTCTCCGTACAACATGTGTTAAATAAAATTGTGGATAGACTTATCCACAACTTTATTATGACTGCATTGTGGCTAGACTTATCCACAACTTTATTATGACTGCATTGTGGCTAGACTTATCCACAACTTTATTTAACACATGTTGTACGGAGAATCTGTTAAAAAAGTTGTGGCTAGCCTAATAGATAGTCATCTATAAGCGGTGAAACAGGCCTTTATCAGCTTGAACAGTTAGAGGTTGACTGAAAATTTGAATGGTTTAACGTTTTTACGTAAGTTACCCCGAGATTAGAAGGCACTTAACCTACTGAAGTTCTACCACGAGCTTGAAGCAACAATATTTATCGATACTCGATAGTGAACTGCGTCATTTTTGTGTATGGCAAAATGTTACAGCATCGCTAGCGGTCAATTGCGGAACTAAAATTGCTGTACTAATTTATTTTTCATAATTATTATATTAAAATTTACGTAGTCGTTATCGAGTATCGACTAATACTATTGCGTCAAACTCATGGTAATGTCACTGATTGCCGAACTTCGATACTAAGATGGCACTAGATGATGATGATTATGTCAGTATTTTTTCTAAAAAAATTTTTTTACTTACAAACACAAGCAGCTACTAATCGACGCACAGTTCCTCGCCACCGTTTTGATGCTGTTCTCTCAATGCGATTTCTGGAACAAAACAAAAATTATCTTAGTGCATAATGGCTTTGTGCATAACCGTACCATTTCCAGTATAAAAGTGTCCTGTCTTTTCTCGGGACTCAAAGTATTTCCATATAAAATTTCAACAAATTTTTTCCTGTTTATAATATGAGTCATATTGCTGCAAGCCTACTGTCGTATTTGACAATGTCATTTGCTACAATAAATCTATGATATTACTGCTTAATTTAAATAAATCTCATTAACATGAAATTCATACGGCTCGAAGGACCAAGACGAAGGCGGCACAGATGCGACGGATGCTAATTTGAATAATACAATTTCATTTGTTAAATTAAAAGCTTTCTTACGCATGAGAATTGGACTTGGAAAGCGACAAATGACGAACGATAATTACTAACGTGTAAGCATTAAGTGAATCCTTTATAATTATTTTTTTTATGTCATTTCATTACATATAAATAAACAGAATATATTATACTGTTTCTAAATTTAAATAAATACACAAATAATCAAGAATTCAATCAAGAAGAATTTATACAAAAAAACTAGATATCCTTTCCTGGAACTCTTCTTGTAACATAAACTTTGCCTGGACTTCCAGAAATTTACGTATACAAGCAAAAATCTTTGCATCAATTTCCAACAACTTTCCGTAGCCGTACCCGTAGGACCCCAATTAATCTTAACGTGTCTACGGAGGGCACTTACCCTTTGGTCTCATATTACCAATAAATCTCACATACGAGCTACGTTCGCTAAAATATACTCGGCAGTTTAATTTAGACCTGGAATTGCTCGAGTATTACAAAAACCCTGAAGCGGGTCAAGTAAGACGCTTCATTTGCTTATGTTTGTAAGAGCCTCGGCAAAAAATGTAATAACTTTGTTGGAAGCTTTGTGGATAGATGAACCGTTATAGAGGCTTATTTTAACTACTTTTATTAACACTTTTGCCGTGGTTGCATGGCTCTCCATGCTTCGGCACGAATGGGCCGGCTCGACTGGAGTGATACCACGGCCTCACAAAAAACTGGCGTGAAACGGAGTTGTGCTGTGTTTCGTTCAGTGAGTAAGTTTACCGGTGGCCCAACTTCCCTAATCCGCTATCCCTATTCCCATTCCCTATTCCCTCGTAAATGGCCGGCAACGCACTTGTGGCTCTTCGGATGTTACGAGTGTCCATGGGCAATGGCAGTTGCTTTCCATCAGGTAACCCGTCTGCTCGCTTGCCCCCAAAATAACATAAAAAACAAATTACAAGTTTTTATTTTCCACCGTTCCGTTGTCTGTATGTTACAAAATGAGAGACCTTGATCTACTGTGTAGACCTTCAGTTCGCATTCGAGAGGGTGCTTGGTTCGAACCCGGGTGGAGGCGTGTCAGACATTTTCTGATTTCGAGATTCGTAATGCGGATGTGCGTTACTGGCTGGCTTGACCGGAAATATAACACGACCTCGCAGAAAACTAGCGTGAAATAGCGTTGTGAGTTAACAGATGCACAACATTCGACCTTATCTAAAATTCCGTTCCCTATTTCCGTAGCCTATTAAAGGCTACGCACTTGCAAAGCTCCATATGTTACGAGTGTAAATGGTCAATGGCAGGTTTCCATCAAGTCGCTTGGCCCCTTATTTCATTAAAAAAAAGATAATATGCTTTATGATTTAAGGTTCCTTAACATATAACTTGTTATTTGTCATGACAATAGTCATTGTAAAGATACAATACGAGTATATGCTACCCTGTTGAGTTAAAATTGCATAATATCAAAATTTTCATGACAAAAGCGTTTAGATTTTTTGTAACAATTTTCACGAAAACCCAACAAAAAAGTGCAGTTTCGCGTAAAAACTTTTATTTATTAATCAAACCTAACAAGTAACAGACCGACGATTTGTATACAGGCGCGATATTATTCTAATGATGTAGCGAAATGTGAGGTGTTGCATAAAATTTGTATAATGTTTCATGAAAATTACATGAATACGAAGGCTAATGTGGTATCGTATATTTTGTTATTACATTATTTCCCGGGGGAGATGAAATTAGGATAACTAGTGGCGTCTGTCTGTCGGTACTCTCACCTTGACGACCACAACCTCTACAATATCCGTGGAGCAATCCATTATGTTATATTATTTGAACCGTAACTTTTTCTGTCTGACTTATATACTTTTTTTCAATGAAATGTTATTTTAATGGTGGTAGTGTTTTTAATGTTAATTAAATTATATTTTTCAACAATAACTCTAAAATTTTTAACTAATTTCCGCTATAGAATTAGATTGTTACGAATTAATTTAAAAAAAGCTCAGTGTAGGGGGCATTCATCCAAAGGTCAATTTTCTATTTAATAACGAAATGTAATTCATTAATTTTGTCGCATTGTATATTTACAAATCACATATACTTTACAAAACGTCCGGTAAAATAAGGTCGGCAATGCATCTGCAATTCTTCTGATGTTGCGAGTGTCTATGCGCGACGGATTGCTTTCCAAAAAGTAATCCGTTTGCTCGTTTGCCTTCTTATTTTATAAAAACGCAGAATGTAAATTAAATAAATCTGCCGATTTCAAAACTGATGTTACTGAACGTGGTTGTGTTTCAACCCTAAGGGTTTTAAGGAATTGAAACGAAGTATTTTACTTCGGGGACCTACGAGAAATAAATAGGGCCTGCAATATCGAACTTGCCCTTTTACGCTCTACTATAATCATAAAGGGTGGATTGCTTCGGGTAATGCAAGAGCAATAGGGAAATGGAAAATCGCTATCTGGAACGCAAGACTGGCGGGAAATGTGCGGAAATTAATACAGTGATTCCAGAATACAAAAGGAGCTATTTTATTACTTAGATTGACGTTAAGCCTAGCACACAAGTAATAATTTTCGCAGAATTATATTGTTATATTGACTATAAGCATTTGTCGTATTAAAATAATATTATTTGTTACGTCCAGAACTATTACTAGGTCTAAAATGCAATTAAAGTAGCAAGTAAACGGTGAATAATGAATATATAACACAGCAGTGAAATAGTATTTAAAGGTATGTATGAGTCTCCCGTACAGGCCGTACAGAATTGTCTGTGGAAAAACAGTGCTCAAAGGTAACATTTTTTCAGATTTTGTAAAGTAAGCATACTTATGAGGCTAAGTGCCTTTTAACATACACGCAGTCGCCGAGTCATGTAAACTAGTGAATAGTGCTGTATGAGCAGCAATGAGAACTTTCAAATATTGGCACGGCGGCCACGCCGTGGCCTGTGACGGCTTGTCGGCCATTTTTACATACTGTAAAAACGGCAACCGTCAGGCTTAATGTATGGACGCTTTAACGTAAACATGGCCGTAACCGTATCCCGGCCGTACGCATGTGACAACTGAGTGGCGATTACGAGTTTTTTTTACATTCGACCGTGAACGCATTTCGGGATTTGTACAGCGCCACCTAGCGATACTCACACATTTAAAAATCTCATATAGAATCTTAGTAAACGCGAAACGCGTTCACGGTCGAATGTGAAAAAAAATCTCGCACTCGGCACTCTGACAAGACATAGACGCTTGCTTATGAAAATCACAAATCAGGACGCAACCTTTATTATCTTAACTTCGTTTTGTTACGTTCTGATATCAATATTTTTATAATGATACATAGAAAAAAGGGTACAAATAAAATGCGAATTATGTATTCGAGAACATTAACGTGTATTTGCAAATGTCTAATTATAGCATGGCAAGTTTTCACGGCAAGGGCTTGGTCATGCATCACTACCATAAAGAGCTTAAGTGCATTAAAAGGAAATAATAGCATGACAAAAAGAGTTCAAATAACTTAGATTTAATGGTGGGACCACGCTATTCGAAAAGGACCTGCACTCTTAGTATGGCGATTCTTCGTTGATACTTTGGAGAGAGATAATGGCAGTTTCATTCTATGTGACAATTTCTTATAACCGAAAATGGCGTTACTCCTCGGCTCAAGTTTCAATGTCGACAAAGGTCAGAAAATCCCTACATGGCAACGGCGATAGTACCACAGATTCCAATGGTCACCATGCTTTATTAAAGACTATCGACGACGGAAGAAATCGAGATATAGGAAAGAAAGTTTCTTTTTCCGCTGGCCATGCTAGGGACGATTTCAAAACTGTTAGTTTATCACGAAATTCTGCCAAATCTCTATACTCCCGTATAACTAATAACTGACGCCTGGCGCTGATGATAGAAGAGACGTTTTACCAACAGCAGTATCGTATCAGTGGGGCAGCAGCTTAAGATACTCTTTAATTGATATAAAACAGCAGACAAAACGGTCTTTAGTAAAAATTTGTTCTCGACCCTAGTTTATAATACTCTTAAAACGTAGGGTATTATACCCTCTATAGGGTGGTGTAATATGATAAGATTTATGACGACGTACTAGCCCGTCATGTCGGTCCGTCGTGGCCCGCCGGTGACACTGACGGGAAAATATTGCACGTTTTGTGATACACAAGTGCTATATTTCCTTTGTGTATGACACGATATGCGCAGTAAAGTTATTTCAATGCTCAATTTACCTGATTGCTAAGTGTTCATTATGTTAAAAATATTATTTTTGTCGATATCAACAAGATTAAAACAATAATTATATATTACTTTCATAAAAACTCTTGTATCATTCGGATACATTTTTATTTTTGTATGTTTACACGGTTGCCGGATGGGCGTTATATGGGAGAACATCACAGTAGTTTTAAAATATAATTTAATTAATTGAAACATTAATTATAATAGGGCGTCATTTAAAATTTATGGTTTATAATTAACTAGGTAGGTTTCGAACTAAAACGTAACTTGTTCGGAACGAAAATATTCAGAACAAAAACAATCGTGACAAGTACCAGACTTGGACTCGACTTTCTCGAGAACTAATTACTATGAGGTCACTGGATAGACAATGTACTATAATAGAAAGTTTACTGCAATCGTATTTGAACCGTAAAACAAACGCGATAAAACTTAAAGTAAAATAACAGCGGGACGCAATTTTTCTAGACTTTTCCAATAAACAAAGGGTTGGTAGGGTGATATATTTTTCCTCTCACAGTTTTATAATTGGAAAGGCCGTGTTAAGAAATTGAATAAAAAAACTTTAGATCACTAAAAAGCTGAAGGTAAAATTAAAATGTTTCGTGAATATTCAAATTAATCTCGCTTTATTTTGTTACAAATATTTAGAGTTTTTATGCTCTCGAGCTTTTATAGAAGTTACACAAAATACAAGTACAAAAATGCTACCGTTAGTTTTTATTTCCTGACCTTTATAGCTAGGAGCTGAAAATTACTTATCTAGAACAGGGTTTTTCTATCTATATATGTAAATTTGAACCTGTTTGTTTGTCTAAAATGACTTCAACATACCTGGATTATCTATACCTAGATTTCAATGTCTGTTCGTCCGTCCGTCTGTCTGTTTGTCTGTCCGTCTGTTCGCTGTCTGTCTGTCCGCCTCTCTATCTGTTCATCTGTGTGTCTCCAGGCTGTATCTCAAAAACGGTAACAGCTAGAGATAGAGAGTTGTATTTTCACAAAAAATGTATTTCTGTGGCCGCTATAAGAACAAACTACTAAATGTGTTTTTCCGCCAGTTTCCTTTTTGATACTAGATAGCGCTCTACCTCTACATTGCGCTATCGCTTGTATGACGTGGTAGACTGTTATAGCTGTTCAACATTCTAAATAATTTTCAAAAATTTTTTTGTTACTGGTATGAAGCCCTTCATACGCGAGTCCAACTCGCACCTGGTCGGTTTTAAAATTTCATAAAGTTTTAAGCCGCCTTTTTTATTAGAATAAGGAACCTTCAACCACACATGGTCGTTTAAAAATAGGTCATACTTAGAATGTCTAAGTGGTCGCGTGTTCACTATCACACTTCCTGCAATATTTACTTTCGTGAACTGACAACAGTAACTAGTAAAACATAAGCTTAGCATAATTATTTACAAAAGACTGGAGTTTGCAATACACCACGAAATTTGTCGGAAATACAAAGCCGCTTGGTGAGCAGTAAAGACGAAATAAGAAAGGTTTTTTGTACGTTTGTCCGCCTTTTATACCAAAACGAGTGTTTTTTTTTAATTTAGTATATACCATATACTATAATAATTATAATAGGTATGGACGCTTCACACCTCATCAGTCTGGCCCCTCGCTAAGTACGCGAGGGACTTGTGATATACCAGACAACTTTTTTAATATGATTTTTTTATTATATGATACACATATAGTACACATCCAAGACCCAGAAACATTGAAAAACTTGTTTCGTCGGCGGGATTCGAACTCGCGACCCCCGTCTTAAGCTACCAACGCGCTTACCAACTGAGCTACAGAGGTCGTCCAATGATTTAAGGGATACAATACTTTCACTACTATTTTAAATAGGAATTACCTGAAACCCAATTAAATACTTTCATATAATATTTTAATCACGCCCAAACCACAGAACCAATTTTACTGAAATTTGGTATGGGGATACTTTGTGTTCCGGGTAAGGATGCTCTTTGTACCGGAGAAATATCCCGCGCGATTAACAAATTTCGGCGCAACGGAGTTTACAACTAGTTTAAAATAATAATTATATCATGACATTAATTTAGTCAGTATTTTTATATAACCTCAAAAGTTAATATGATTTTGGAAAGACCAGCGCAATTTTAATGAGTTTATATACGGCGAGCGATCCAAAAGGCGGCTCAAAAAGTTAACTAGCTTGTCCGGGCTAATTGCTATTCGCCAGACACGAGCTGTCACTCTGTATACAGCCTGAACAGGTAACAGTGTTTTGGATACTCCACTAAATAAACTACCAACTTTGCACCATAAAACATGCGATTTCTGTGCAATTTCGTGCAAAAATATTTAGTATGGGGTTGTGTCGTAGCGGAGTGCTATGAAAGTCACATTGCTACGTGGTGCGATTCGAGGGAACAAATCTTTGAAACATCAGAATCTACACATTTTTTTTTGATGCTGTTTTATTTAGTATTTAATTAATTTAATTTCAGTAATTAGTCTCAGAAATATTGCTCATTTATCCTCGATAAAGATTTATAATAAATCCTTTCACAAGATTCAAATTACCTCCGTACTGCAAACAAGCATACATTCACTCTTTCATATTTGTAATATCATAATATGTATCTACATTTTGTCCTATCTGTTACGATAAAATATAAAACTAAGATGAGATTTAAAAAATTAAGCAAATAAGATTTCTCAGCAAAAAGGTTTTATACTCGTAGGATTGAACATCCTCTACGGGCAAAAATATAGGACGCGACAAAATACTCTTTTTATGTAACGCTCATTCACGAGGAAAAACTTCGATAAAAACCTCTAATAGAAAAGTCTTCGCTACAGTGAAAATTAATGAAATATATTACCGCAAACACGCAAGATTCTTGGCTTATGGGGTGAATTTTAAATGCTTACTTTAAATCATAGTTTAAAAATATTAGCATTAAAATTGTAAGTTTTAATGGTAATTTTAAAATTAACACGTTAGCAGCGTGCAGCTTACAGCTATACTCAAATCGCTTTAGGATTGTTTTTGAACAAAAATTATTTAAATTTTTAAATATACCCGGCTCTAGTTGTTGGATTGCATATAAAATAACGAGAATAATTTTCTATTCTCATTATTAAAAGCTAGTCGGTGTGGTTATATAAAGTTGTGGGATACTATAAAAGGAAAACAGGTGTAACCAATAGCGATGATTGACTTAATAATAAATGAATAACAGGGAAAAATAAAGCGAAAAAGCTTCTACCTGAAAAAATGTTTACTGTGAACATTAAGGAATACTCACTTAGAAAAAAAAATGCAATTCAACGTTGCTTACGAGGTCATAGGAAGGAATCATAGATTTTATAATTTTTTTGCTAGATAAAGTCATGAATTGATTTTTTTTAAATATTGGACTTGTGAGGGTATAAATTAGCGAAAAATTGAAATCGTAAATTTTCTCTTTAGAAAAAATCTAAGAGACGAATCGAAAAAAAAAAATTTAATAATATGGATATAACTATAGGATATAAAATAATGG